>JAMKCH010051373.1:0-10493 GCA_023653785.1 Ophioderma brevispina
TTCAGTTGTTAAGTAGAATGTCATTTCATTTAATTTATCGTTGAAGTTGGACAGTAAACCATTCACATCGCCGCTTAGTGAGTCAACAGCTTTTATCAATCGCGGGCCAAGTTGGTATGTTTGTCGGTGTAGTGCTACAGCAAAGTCTTCAACACCATCTGAGAAAATACCCCAACATCCGTCGACTGCCGACACCATGGAACACGCCACCAGGAAACCGACCATCTCCATTTTATGCTTCTCTCTGTTTTTATTCTGCAATGAAGTGTCAAGAAGCATCTATTAATCAATTACTGCGAAAAACAACAAAATATCTTCTTTAAAGAGACACTGACACATTTGAAAAATAGTGCGCCCTCAAGATTTTTTAAATCGATATTTTTTGCATGGTTGTAAAGCTTTTATATACATCAGCCATCACCTGAAATGACTAAAAGGTAGTTTAATATGTATTTTAATTTTTTTCCTTCTAAATCCGAAATTTAAAAATTAAAAAAAAAAGCGACCCGTGATTTCCGATTTTTTGGGTCGGTCGGAAAAGGGCAAACAAGCTTTTTTTAGGCCTTAACAAATGTATAAATTGTTTGAAACATCTAAACTAAAATATATCCAGCTAAGAAAGACCAAAGAGACCGCCATCGTAAAATACCGATAAACTATGCGTAAAAGAGAGTCATCTTGGACGTAAAGCTAGTTTACTAAAAGGCTACATCCAAGTTACACCTTACATAAATATGGCACATTACATCACCTCTAAAAAAGATAGACTATGTTGTAGAGGCCTTATTATTACACCATACCTGGAAAATTCTGAGCTATTTATATAGAAGAGGCATCTCTAGGAAGGCCTCTATTATATAAACATACTACCTACTAATTCAATTTTCTTCTTGCAAATTGTAAGTAATTTAAGGGATTGCCCGTGTTGAAGATTTTTTTTTTATCAATAATGAGAATATAATTTTTTCTGCATGCTTTGACTAAAAGACATCAGTTTGGAGAGGATTACGCTTCAAGAATTTTATTTTAGCTCAATCTCTTTCAAACTGTTACATGATGCTTGCAATTCCTTTTACACAGTCTTTTATAATAAAATATCACCCCAACGGCGATTTATCAAGAATGTGTTATACGTCGAAATTTACAAATAACACTGGTTCGATTGTTGTTGTTGTAGAATTGCTTTATATTTCCTTTCTTTACTCACCCTATATTTGTAAATTCATCAGCTCAGAGTTCGGCACACCATCCTTTACAGCGTTAAGATGACAGATCGTCACGTTGAAAAACATGTCCTAGGGGATGGGAAAATCACGTGACGTCGAAATTGTAACAACGTGTAAGAAATCATTTCTTTATGACATTGTTTATGTCAATAAATAAGAGGACGGACAATAGAACCTTTGCTCACCAAACAGGCAAGACGCAATGTTCCCGGAACCACCGTAGGTGGCGTAGCACACGACTAAGGCTTTGGCGGAACTCTCTCAATAGTTTTCGTAGTGAAATACCAGGTAATGACCTAAAACGCCCCAGATATCTATGATGTAGCCAACATTTTAACATTATAGCGCATGGAATGCCTTAGAATGGTTTCAACAGGGTTGGAAACGCTGAAAAACATACGAAACGGCATACATCTGAGCCAAAAAATGCATTTTATGATTTTATTTAAATGACCCGTGACGTTACGATGAGAATGGGTGGGGGGAGGACAAATGATGTTAGAGCATCACATGTTAGATCACATGATTTATCGCGCGTTGTTTCTTCGTCTTCGGAAGCCGTCTTCGGAAGCATTCGGATGCTATGGAAACGTCACCCAAACAATCTTTTCTCTTCAAATTGATACCAAATTTGACCGATTTGGAGTAATTGTTTAGATTTTACAATCGAATCATTATTCGCTACGCAAAAGTTTAAAAACAATTTAGTAGTTAAGGTTTAACTATTATATTTTCAACACTAACAAACAAAATCCCGCATGGCGCAGTTGGATGAGAGCTCGCCCCGGCAATCCTGGGTTCAACCCCCACACCGGGCGTATTATTTTCCTTCCTCTTTCATCTTCCAATAATTAATAATTTTAGGCACTAATGGTATTCAAAATACCAATTAGATTTTTTTCCTCGAAAAATACGTGTTATAGGCCGGATCGGACCGTATCAAATAAATACACTCGTACAAGACGAAAAGTATTGTAAATTACCGTACCAAAGGGTGGTGATAGCTGGCGATGTATGATGAAAAACATCAAAATCAGTAGGTGAGTGGAGGCATTCCCCGTATGGGTAATTCATCCTCTCACCACCAGAATCCTTCATCAACATCAATCATTCTCCAAGCACAGGAGCATAACACAGAATTATGTGCAACATCAAAACAGTTCAAGACATGTACCAGTACATTGAAATCCCTTCAGCATGCCTTCAACAAACAACCCAAGGGCCCTTGAAAGTTATTTGGAATTTTCATTATTGATGAGATATCCATGCATTTAGGATTGGCACATGTCTATACCTATCATGCCCCCCATGCGCCCCGGGGGGTGCGCCACAACATCTATAAATGTACAGCTAGCCCCCTCCCTTCATCTGGCCAGACGCAACACATGGCATAGGCCTATCTCTAGTTCCGAAAAACTCTGGGTTATGACTTTGTGTTATAGCTTCTAGTGCATTTAAAAAAATACTTGTGCAATCTCCCTTCATTATACCACAAATTCGGTTCTTGAAATCACGATTCTTAATCATTAACCTTGTACCCTAGCCAGTTCTGTATACGTTGTAACACATAAGTTAGAGGTGGCTTTAGAGGTGGCCTTCCAAATGCTTGCAGGTGATTTGGAAAGCCATCTAAAACACTAACAAGGACTATAGGCTCGTTTCGACTCATTTAAAGCGGCACTGGCACATTTTCAAAAAATATGAAATTTCTTCAATTTGCTCTCAAATGATAGTCTAGGCCATTGGAAGAACAGAGATATATTTTACACACAAAAGTAACATACCCCAAAACAGATAGGGACATCGATATGAGGATAAAGACATCCAGGTAATTTGTAGGCCAACTTTTAAGTTTTCCATAACTTTAATCAAGAAATGTGTATATTACATGAATATTTTTGACTCGTACTCACTGATATTAAAACCACAAAGGTTATAGACCGATCAAACATTGTGCATAGCGTGGGAAACATGCATACGGCGTGCGTGTTCTTGTGTTAAATGCCGTTTTCGTCGTCTGCTGAATTAACGTCGCCGGCGACGCTAAATTATAAAATCGTTCTGTTTACCCATAAGGAAGCTGATTTGGTCTTCATCATTTCGGGTGAGGGCGTTTGTATATAAAAGCCTTACAACCATGCAAAAATATCGATTTTGAAAAATCTCGAGGGCGCACTATTTTTCAAATGTGCCAGTGTCTCTTTAAATGCATTGTTCATGCCAATTCTGAATGTGCCCAGGAAAATGAACACTCTCTCATTCTCGCTCTTGCTATCAAGCTCTATCACCATGATCTCGCTCTCTCTTTCTCTCTCTCTCTATCTGTCTTCTCTCTCTCTCTCTCTCTCAAATGTCATAAATGCAGGGATCAAATGTCACATGGATTATTGCAGTCAAATCCTTAACTGTATAAAAAATAAAACAGGGTCAAAATCTAAATGCGTATGGCGACCTTGTTTTGGACCTATGCTTTGGGTCTAAGGTCCAAATGCAAAGAAATTGTCAAAACCTCACTTTAGCAACATATTACATGAAATAATTTTGGCTGAATGGTCATATGCATGTGTTCTACCTAGTGTCTAGAGGATGTGCTCAATTTGGGATCAAAAGGCCATCTGTGGTCCATAAAGTGTGTTCAAAATTTAACAACGAGATCAAAATGTCAAGGTCAAAATCTCAATAGGGCATCTCGTAGACATGGATGAAAGAATGAATGTCTATGGCGACTTATTCATGCAACCCAATGTTTAAGAGTCAAAGGACAGGAACGTATATCTTACACGTGTTCTTTGCAAGCGCACAATCAGTTTTAGTTGATTCATGCTGGTGTGTCCTTCCATACTTTTGGACCAATTTAATTGTGTCTGGCAGGAACTCTCTGCAAGTAAGTAGGATCTAACCAATGACCTAGATAGGATACACAAGTCGACTCCCGAGAACGTTGTAACCAAGTTAGGTCCCCAAAAGTATTATGATGAGCATACGCACTTCATTATCATAGTGTTTATGTTCGTCGTAATTTCTCCTTTCTGAGGCAAAATCGGCAACGGTCACTGGGCATTTTTTTGTGTGTGTTAGGTGAGTCGGAATAATTTTAGCAACTTAGTTTTTCTAAACGCACAGTTTCCGCAAAATATTAGAGAGAAAGCGACCGAAATCAAAACTTCGTATCGCTAGTGTTAATAGCATGGCGTGGCGTTTTTGTTTAGTCTCTTGCGCAAATGTGCAAGATACGCTAGATCGGCTAGCACTGATGATGAAGCGCGAGATCGTAAAACTAGATCGATGTTGAGACTCGTGTCGCAATCCGATCCATATCGCTATTTTCCGTAAGTTTGATGGTATTTGACCCCCCTCCCCCCGGTGTTGTTTTCAAATGATCAGGTCGACGAGGGTTGATTACAATCGCGCCGTTGATTGCATTATATAGCCAAATTTTCCGATTATATGATTGTCAATGGGTGGGCACTACCCTATTTGTAATGAGCAAGGGTTCAAATTTTTCAAACAGATTAAAACAGGTTGAGAGAACGGCAAGAGTTTCATATCTACCCCTCTTCGAAATTCTACATAACACTTTATTTTTTGTTAGGGTAGGTAATTGTTATTGTAAGGCCAATAAATAACAAAGAATTTGTTCCTGTACAATTTTAAAGGGGCACGCTTTCCGAGAGAACATATATCTCTATATAGATTTCAAATTAAGTGCCGACCTCTGGCATATAATTGGTTACGAAAACCAATCGATGGCAGAAACCATGCATCTAACAGATTCCTTCATTCCTATCCAAAAGTCTCCCTTACCCCTGTTAATTTTCGCTTAAAAAGGAATATTTGAGTCCGAGTGAAAGCATGTGGCATCGGTTGTTGTTGTTGTTTTCACTCGCGCGTCTCATAAATATGCATAAGGACTCTCAAACTGTAAATTCAAACTGATCCAGACCGTTGGGAATTTTTGAAAACCCCGCGAAACTAGGAAAAATAGAGGCTTTTTATTCAAAATCCTCTCGGGGAACCATTTGGTTCGCCTAGATTTTTTACTTAAGCCACAATCAGTCATTTTTTTCCAAATTCAAAATGCCTATTTTGTCTCTAAAATGCTAGTGTTAGGTCATATCAACACCTTATATTACTTTTCTTTGTGAAAAACAGACACATAGGCATTTTAAAGCGGTCTTGAAGATGCCATTCACGACTGTTTCTGGGCATTAAAAAAGTCGGATCCCGACTTTTATTAGTAAACAAAGCATTAAAATCATAATAACTTGTCAAATACGGCGTGTTATACTTAGCCACTTACATGGTATTTACTACAACTATTTCCAATACAACAGTGCCAAAAAGCTGACTTTGATGACAAATAGGGGGCGCGATTTGTTTACATCGCGAAGAAATCGCTGATAGTGGCTTTAGAAATGGATTATCTTCCCTCTCATACCAAATTTACGTTGGTTCAGCGAGCAGAAAAAATGCAATTCATCAGGCAAATATCCCTAAATTTCCGTCTTGGCCCATTGACTTACGTGAAGGCCGCAACCTCTAAATCACAAATTTAGTATCGATCATTATTTGTCCTCCCCCCTACCAAAACATGATAATTAAGAAATAAAGGGTAAGGGTAAGATGGTCATGTTTATGCAAGAATAATGTGTCCGAGGCAAGTAAAAACATGAATTATTAAAATGTTTTTACTGCCGAGGATACATTATTCGGCATAAACATGGACATCGCACCCTTTATTTCTATTCTATTACCCAAATAAATGAAATAATAACCGAAAAAACTGTCAATTTCTTATTTGAAACGCCACAGTTGTTTACGTCTTTACAGCGCGCGTCCTGTCTCTTCCGCGTAAATGTTAGCGTGTTCGCCTAGAGTGATGGTGACACGCGCCAAAAAGAACGTACGTTTTGCATCACGCATTAGGGCGTAATCGCGGCACCTTATTGCAGAATAATGGGCAGTAAACTAGCCAATCAAAGAGCGCGCTTTTGAATAATGGGCAGTAGAGGTAATAGAATAATGGTTTCTAAACAAATGACGTATATCATGCCATGAAAGGGTGCATTCACCAAGGTGGAAATATACCCACTGACTACAGGTACATGTACGAATATACATCATATCACATTCTATTACCTTTACTGCCCATTATTCAAAAGCGCGCTCTTTGATTGGTTAATTTACCGCCCATTATTCTTATAAAATTGGATCGATTAAGCCCAAATTTATTGGTCGAGCTATGAGTTGCAAAAATATTGGGCGAGACGAAGTCGAGCCCAATATTTTAAAACACATAGCGAGACCAATAACTTTGGGTGTAAATCATCCAATTTTATGATTATCATGTTTCCGATCCAATATATTCAACACTGGACTCCTCAAAACATCATGATAATCTGCGATAAGGGTCGCGATGCGCCCTAGTGCGTGATGCAAAGCGAACATATCTTTTGGCGCGTGTCACCATCACTAAAGGTGCATGCGCTAACCTTTCCGCAGAGGAAACACGAAGCTGTAAAGACGTAACCAACTGTTCCGTTTTTAGTAAGGAAAAGGCCATTTTTTCTGTTTTTATTTCATTTATTTGTTTGGGTATAGATAGAAATAAAGGGTGCGAGGTCCATGTTTTTGCCGATAATGTGATCCTCGGCAGTAAAAAACATTTTAATAATTCATGTTTTTACTTGCCTCGGACACATTAGTCTTGCATAAACATGACATCTACCCTTTATTCTTAAGTATAGTCAGTATTGGCAAAAATACAATAAGCAACCACGGTCACTCGCTGGTCTCTAACTTGCCATCCCATTTCAAAACTGCCCCCTCTTCATTTCTTCCAAACCAAAAATGAAAAAAAAACATCTTATAGTTCCTATAGGCGGTATCCATTCCCTTATTTTTTTAATAGTCTTATCTTTTTTTTTTATCCAATCGTCGGATTGTGTATAACTGTTATTTGTGCACGTCCTGTCGTATGTTGTTTTGTATACTTGTGCCCTCTTCTTAATTCATGTTACATGTTTGACAGCATAGTTTGACAGCATCAACCGTGACTTTATTATGAAAGCACTAGGAGTCTTATAATTTGGTTCACTCCTTTCGAAAATGAATATTTATTTATATATACTACACAAAGTTGTTATAAACCATAATGGTTGGCGCTCAAGATTCTTAGTATCAAAGAAAGGTGTGCGGCAAGGCTGTCCACTTAGTTCACTTTTGTTTATTCTTGGAGTGGAGATACTTGCTTACAAAATAAAGACAAAATACAGCCATTTCGTGGTATTCCTTGCCCCAATTAAAGATTATCCTATCCATCAGAAGCTACAATTACATTCAATGATGATTGATTCCTCTATCTTAACATCATTAGCCACTGTTGATCATTCTCCAAGGTGGCTGGGATCTTTGTAAATAAGTTCAAAAACTGATGGATGTTGTATGTTGATTGGTGGTATGAATGATCGTAAAGATGAAATGGCGACATTAAATGGATAAGATTGATTGTCAAGAGCCAAAACATTAGGTATTGTATTTTCACATAAAACACCAGCCGGCAATATTCATGATAATTGGATACTCCGAATTAGCAAAATTAGATAAGATCATTTCAAGATTTGGAAGTCGGAGAGAGAGAGTATTACATACCAATGATAAAATTGTGTGATCATAAAAAATCGTTGTATTTCCCAAACTTTTATTTCATTTTCATGCTTTGCTGATTTAACCAAAAAATGTGATTGCCCAATTGAACACTTTGTTATTTAAGTTTTTATGAGTAGGTAAGAGAGAAAAAGTTAAACGCAATACCGGATTGGAGGACTAAGTTACAAGGTGGACTGAACATTGTTCATGTCCCTAGCCTAATAAAACTTTTCAGAGTTAAATTGTTGAAAAACGAGAACATAAGGATTCTCCCGCGACTTGGAAGGATATTCCTTTGACTGTATTTTCAAAATTTGGCTGTGAATGCGCCTATTTGAAATATAATGCTCTGAAAAAAGATTTTATTTCTACTTTGGCAGTGTGCATCCAGTCATGAGATGTTTTATTTAAAGTGGCTTCTGCATGATATTGTGTTAAAACAATGTAGGAATCTGAATGATGAAAAACCCTCATCTTGAAGCATATGAACAATCGTTTGTATTATGATCAATGGTAAACAGTTGTATTTTCAACATTGAGTGTATAGTGGGTTTGTGTATGTTAAAGATCTCTATCAGGCCAATGGCACTCTTTTAACAGCACATCAATGAAAAGCAAGAAACTTATTTCAGGAAGAATGTGTCTTTTATCATTGAATATTACACGCTTATTCAAGCCTTAACTAGGAATCATGGCGTGAGATGATATGCGACGCATACATTTGATCTTGATAACCCACCTAAAATATCTTCTAAACCAGAAGACTATGCTATAGACTCATTTCTGTTAAAGATTGTAAAAAAAGGAATGATCTAAAAATATTCATCACACCCGAGCTCACATAATTTTTGGAATAGAAAATTTCAAACGATCACTTGATTGGCCAGCAAGATGGCCAAACACATGTTCTTCGCCATGATGCACGCTGTTTCACCCCAAGTGGAGAAATTCTCTCATAATTGTTTCCCACCAGAATTTTTATTAAAAAAGATGGTTATGTCATGATGAACAATGTACATTCTGTCAGGGTGATAAGGATGACTATGATTGAAGCATTTCTTTTTGATTGTGATACGTCATTAATATTGGAAAGGAGGTGGAAAAACTGGCTTGGCTTAAAATGGTTGTTTCTATAACTGAAAATACTGATAGTTTGTTTGGTTATGATTGAGAAATTATCCATCATATAGTCAATAAGCTGATTTATGTTTTAATTGGCCAAGTATCATGTAGATTTACAGTAGTTGTAATCATTCTAACTTAATTTAACATTTTATACCGACCTAAGAACCCGTAAGATGCACTAGTGTAAGATTTAGATGTATTGAATATTTGACATATGACTGTATTTTGTTGGTTTGCTTTATGATGATGTTTGTGGTTTTTTAATAAACGCCCTATTTGGGTTTCAGTAAAGAAAAAAAAATTGAAGAGCAATTTGTGCAGTTATACAAATATTATTGATGAATGGTTGAAACAATAAAATGTCTGCCAAAAAGAAACGTCCTGTTCGTATTGTTGTTTTGTGTACTTGTGCCCTCTTCTTGAATTTCATTGTTACATAGTTTTTGTATGTAATCTTGAAGAGGCCACTGCACCCCACGCCCTGCGTTTAGCAGTGACTTTGTTCACCACTCGTACAGCAATGGTCATCTCATACAATAATAGTATGTTACCATACCTGCAAACCTCCCTTTTTAATAGGCATTATCTCTTTTTGTACTATGTTGCAAATAAATTTTTATTCTGAATTCTGTATTTTCATGTATAGATAATTACTGACTATTAAATCTTAAATTATTTGCCAGTAAAATTCTATAATGTTGGCAGGTCTGTGATCAATTCCCTTCAGTTATTGTCTTAATGATTTATTTATTTAAAGTTTCACTTGCGTCTAATATATTTTCCTAAATACTTCAATTATCTCTAATTGTACTATATATATCTCTCATTATTCATCATCGTACTGTATTTTGTGATGAACAAAATAAATATTAATTGATAATTAATAATTGATAATACAGTAATTCGAAAAAACACTGCATTGTAAAAATAGTTTAACTTTTAAAATATTATACGGGCATCCAACAAAATATTGTAAAAATTACAGTACACTCTAAAAAGTATTAAATCACTTGAAATGTATGTATTGGGTGAGTTATTACACAGATTGGGAATGTTTGGAGAATAAAAAGCACTGACGAAATATACACAATTTGTGTGTTGTCTGCCAGAGTGTTTGTCTGGATGTTAAAGTTGAGTGAACGTTTTGGTTCCAGTTGAAAACATTCAATCTAATTGCAACCAAACTTGGGTTACCATGGTTACAGGAGCAGTGTGAGCACTTCCGTCAGCTCATTAGGTCAAAGGTCACATCCCAAGGTCAAATGTAATCTCAGGTCAAGTTATAAGGAAAACTCATGTAGTAACCACGAAAAGCAGGCTATAGTGGTTTGAGAACCACCTTGTTTACTTACTAGATGCCAACATGCTGTCTACACTAGAAAATAAGTTAAAATATCCTCGATAATTGTCCTGGATATGACTTGGATTTAGTTGGCCATGGCCAGAACTGGTGGATATGCTACAGAGTGTCCAAAATACCCTAAAAGCGCCCCC
>JAMKCH010051374.1:0-10662 GCA_023653785.1 Ophioderma brevispina
ACATTATCGTTTTTTAAAATCAATAGGTTTTTAATTTTCTTGAAATATTTTGTGAAAACACACCGGACTTATTTACCATTGCTTGTTTTTTGTTTACCTTAACATAAGGATGCTTGAATGTTCCATTCAATAGATGAGGAGTGGAGTAGTTGCTTTAATGTATAAATATTCAATCAGTAAAGCTTGACCAATTCCATATTTACTCAAACAGTAAGAATTATGTGTTGAAAAAATACTGTGAATATTTGGGTTGAGACCTTCAATGATTTGTTGATTTGGATGCCCAAGTCTTCTCCTCGACGGTTTCTTTTAATGTTGTGTTGTCCATTTGATAAGAATGATGACGATTGTGATATCCAAAGTCCATAACTCCACATTTATCTGCATTGTACTTCATTTGCCAGGTTTCTACCCATTCATGTAAGTGGTCTATATCATCTTGCATGCATCTGATGTCTTCATTTGTTGACACTGTAGGCTAGTTTGGTGTCATCTGCAAATTTGCTTATTGTGGCTGTTGCGCTAATATCAGTCTCCATATCGTTCATATATATAAGGAAAGAGAGTGGTCCCAACACTGATCCCTGCACCACTGAACTTGTTACTTTCTTCACCCGGACTCTGCATCTTGAGTCACTACCTTCTGTTTGCGGCCAGCCAGCCATGATTCGATCCAAGTTAGAATTTTACCTTCGATGCCATGTGATCAGTGGCGTAACCAGCGGGGGGGGTGTCAGGGGGCCCCCAAATGAACTGACCGTTTGTACAGTGTCTATGGAAAAGGACCCAAATTTGCCCCCTCAGAAAATTTCTCGGCACCCCTTTTGCCCCCCTCCCCCATTTGCAAAGGTCTGGTTACGACACTGCACGTGATTTGATTTTTGCTATCAGTCTTTGGTGTGGTACGGTGTCAAAGGCTTTTGCCAGGTCTAGATATGTGACATCAACTGGTGTTAAACTATCTATGAGCTTTGTGATCACTTCCAGGTATTCTATGAGATTTTAGTGCAAGATTTCCCTTTCCTAAAACCATGTTGTGACTCGCGTATTAGACTAAACTTGTCAAGGTGCTCTGTAATTGTATCTCTAATAATGCTTTCTAATACTTACCCTGCGACTGACGTCAGACTTATTGGGCGATAGTTGGATGCTTTGGATCTTGAACATTTTTTTGTAGATCGATACGATGTGGGCAGATCTCCAGTCGGTTGGAACATATCCTTCTTGCAGAGACTGAAATACAGGCGAGAGGCATGCACAGTTCATCAGCACATGTTTTGAGGATAGATGGAGGGATTTCGTCTGGTCCTGCTGCTTTGGAGGGGTCCAGGTTTTTTAATTTATCTTTGACAGCATTTGAAGTGATTTCCATATCCTTTAGTTTCTCCTCATCCGGTCCTTGATATATGTCATCAGGACTGGAACAATTGGTTTCTCTTCTGTGAACACAGACGAGAAGAAGTCGTTTAGTGCTTCTGCAGTAGGTTGTCCTGGTGGTATACACTGCCTGTGTCGGTTTTCAAGGGCCCTACTGTGTCTTTGACTTTTTGTTTAGACCTTACGTAGGCGTAGAAGCTTTTTGGGTCATCCTTAATGTTTTCTGCTAATTTCTTTTCAAAATCTCTCTTAGCCCATCTCATTTCTAGCTTAGCCTCTCTCTGACACTTTTTGTAGTGCTCTAGATTTTGTTTCAGTTTTCTTATTCTGATACCTCTTCCAAGCTCTTTGTTTTCTCACTAGTTTTTGTGCTTTCTTTGTGAGCCATAACGGTTTCTTTTTAGTAGATTGGTTCTTCATTGGGACAATTTTTTGAATAATGTCCTGTAATTTCTCCTTGGTGTAACACCAAGCTTCTTCAGTATTCTTGGTTTCCAATTCTTTGTCCCAATTTATCTGTCTCAGTTTGGCTTTAACTTTGTCATAGTTGGCGTTTCTGTAGTCTCTTTTTGGTTGTAGCGTACTTGGTTCAACGAGGTAATTTAAGTCCCATTGCAACATGTTGTGGTCGCTTGTACTTAAAGCAATAGACGGTATTCAATATGACGTCAACAGGCGCGGATCTAGGGAGGGACGGAGGGGGCGCGCGCCTCCCGGAAATTCTGCAAAACCTTGCAAAATCAGCCCATTTTGGACAAGTTTCAACCTTAAGCCCCCGGTAATTTTGACGTTTTTTAAATCCTGGTCAACCACCAGACATGTTGGTGGACAAGATGCATACATTTCAGGACAACAATACATTACGCTGTCAATCGATCCATGTTTAGCGATTGCACAGGGATCATTGACAAGTGAATGTATTGTAGTCCAGGAATGTGTCTATCATGTCCACAACATGGCTGTCTATTGAATATGGTCTATATTAGCACATTTTTTTGAAGAGCGCCCCCAATTTTCAAAAAAAATGAGATTTTTACACGGTTGCATTGGTAACTTGTAAACCATACCTGTGAATGGTTAAGGTCGAAAATGTCCGTGTCCCACAAACGAAGGAATTTTGTAATTAGAATAATTATTATCGGATCCCGATAATAATTCAACGGCCTTCCAATGTGAAATAGCCGGGAAATAGCGCCATGTACCTGTCTACGCTCATCCATTAGTTGTTTTATTGGTTCAGGCAAATCAAGTTAGAGGTTATTTTCTCGAGGTGGCACTATTTCATCATGGGCGGACATAAACGTATAGCATTTCCAGCTCTGCCGTTAAGTCCAATCTAGGATCTAAATTCTTATTACAAAATCGCTTATTTTATGATAAATACGCATTTTTTAGCATTCTCGTTCGCAGGTATAGTTTCCTAGACAATCACCAGCTGAACTGTGCCAAAATATCAAATTTTGAAAATTGGGGGGCGTTCTTCAAAAATGTGCCATTATTGCTTTAAATGAGCAATAACATTAGGGGGGGCTGCGTGACTCATTATGTCCAGACTTAGTCACATGGCACAAAACACGTGACATTTGCAGCACGATGGTATTTTGCACTGTGTGTCAGGAACGCATAACAATGTAATGTATGGTTGCCAGTTTAAAAGAGTTATCTACTATCGAAAAGAAAAGCCATCTGCAGTTGGCTTTCCCATATTGACATAAATTGAAAGAGAACAAAAGAGTCGCCTGCTATTCTGTTAACAATAGTACCACGTGTAAGAAAACACCCCTGTACAATGAACAACTATTGACATATTATGTAACTGGTTAAAAGGCTTGAACTTACAACAATACACAGTCCTACAAACTATATAACTTATAAGCTGGTATGCCACTATGAGGCAGGGCATGCTAATCTACCAAGGGCTGAGTTCACTAGCCTTGGATGTGCACATGTTAACGACAGCTGACTATGCATGTTCTGGGTATCATAAATCATACTAAAAACGGGGTCTACGCATTTATCCGAAGGTTCGTCTATCCGAAGGATCGCTATTTCGAAGGTTCTTTTCCGCAATCTCGTTTTTCCTAAGGTTCGTTTATCCAAAGATTCATTATTCCAGGATTCATTCATCCGAAGGTGCGTTAATCCGAAGGTTCGTTATCCGAATAGGAAATAAGGTTCGTTTATCCGCAAATGAAGAGTGTTCGTTAATCCGAAGGTTCGTTATCCGAAAAAGAAATAGGTTGCGTTTATCCGAAAATGAAGTGTTCGTTAATCCGAAGGTTCGTTATCCGAAAAAAAAATAAGGTTCGTTTATCCGCAAATGGAATAATGTTTGTTAATCCGAAGGTTCGTAATCAGAAAAAAAATATGTTTATGTATTTTTAATTAGCTTTTTTATACAAATAATATGAATCGTTAGTCGTAAAACTTGCAAAATGTAGTTGCGGTTTCCTAGGAACCCCCTTGTCCACTTAAAGTGTAGGAAGCTTCATGAATACCCTTGTTATACCTGTTATGTAATCATTTTCCCGTAATGGTACCTAATACCGTATCGTACTAGCCTTGCATAACAACTTTCGTGCAACGTATAACCGACGCGTAATGTAACATTTTGTTTTGCCGTGTTATGTAATAAAACAGGTTATGTATCAAAATTGTGGTGTAATGTAATAAATATATTACATTAATGCGACATTTTTTCACATTAACTGTTTTTAATAGTACTTACGCGCATTTATTACATTACACCGTTTTATTACAGCTCGCGGCAATTTTATTACATTACCTTTCGATTACTACGCTGCATTTTTATTACATTACGCTGTTTTATACATAAACACGGCAGAATTTATTCCCTTACGCGTTGCTTATTACACCGAAATATTACATACACGGTGTTTTCGTGTAATGTATAACCGACGCGTATGTAATACATATTTGCCGTGTTCTGTAAACGTTATTTTTTTACTTTTTATGAAAAAAAATATTGTTATTTGTAATATTCATACTAATGCAGAATGAACTAATTGCATATTTTGATTCAATGATAGAAATGGTTTCTATCTAGCTAACGGGCAGGTATTCTTTTACGCAAACCACTTTCATTCAAGGTTTGGTCAGCTCTATCATTGCGGGTATTTTATGTCTCATTACATATCATTAATGAATGCGCTATTTGCATATTTGTAAATGTTAGCCTGAAATAACTTACTGTTCCTCAATGCATCACCCAATTAACTTAAAACTTTATGACGCTAATAGTGTATATTGTCCTATGCATCATGTCATGTGTGTCCTCATAGCATAGTCAAATAGGTGGGAATGAATAATTTGAATTTTTTGGTCTAATGATAGTATTGACTATAGCTAGCTAAAGCCGTTGGTATTTTTTAAGGCTGTGGATTACTCTAAAACTGTGTGCAATGATGTCTCATTTCCATATACATACTTATGATAATGAGGCTAATTTGCCTAATATTTCATTATTATTATTATATTTTTTTACTATTTTATTATTAGAAAGCCACATTTCAGATGTTTAAAAACCCAAGATCTGCCCAGGTAAAGAGTTCAGCCCACTTTAAGCCCGATCCTAGAAGGGCAAATTCTGTGTTTCCCATAGGCCTATCTATCTCACTCCAAACGGACCAGAGGAGTACCCAGACCCCACCCAACCCAATGAATTGAACTAAGGTTACATTAAGAAAAAGACACCTAGCGAGTTTGAAGACTATGCAAGGCCAGGAAACAGACCTACTTTTTCACATCGCTCTCAACCACTTACGGCGGGTTTAAGCCCTTGCTCTTTAACCTTGCTCCTCTCTCCCCCAATAAAAACCGCTCTTAGACCGAGAGGAAACAGCCACCAAGTAGGAAGAGCATGCGAGGCCAGGAAAAATGTGGAGAATAAGTAACTCCAGACCAATAAACGGACAGACAGACATACAATGTATTTCCTTTGGCCCAAATGATATCATGCCAGCCATGTATTAACTCAATACTATACGCATTTTAACACTTAAGTGGAGGGGGTCCTAGGGTGGGGTCACATTAGCCCCCCTTGTCCACAACGGGGTAGTAAGACTTGTCTACATAAGTGTTAACATAGTTCAAAAGACCAGAGTATCTATGATCCATGCTCCCGGGGTGGCGGTGGCCAAGTGGTGGCGTGCGCACGTGAAGCTGTATTACATAACACGTTAATTTTTTTTTAATTTGTCATTTTTTAGAAGTTACTTATTTATCAGAATTTTTTACATTACGCGTTGATTTTTTTTTATTACATAACGCGCAATTTTATATACATTAACTGTTTTATTACTTACGGCAAATTTATTACATTACCATGTCGGTTTATTACATTACACGGAATTATTACATACACGGTGTAAACAAGCGCCTCTCTATTCAGGTGTATAAATGGGTACCGGTGTAAAGAAACGAGTGGTCCCCATCAGAAGTGTCTAGCTACCTAAGCAACATGTACGGAATAAACGTGACCTTGTAGACGGGCCATTTGAGTAAAGTGCTGACCAACATGATCGTATAGTCCATGCAGAATGGGCAAAGATATAAACCTATTTTGCATTTTGGTTGAAAAGTACCGGAAATTTGCACGATGTACTCGTGATATCTGAAAAATCTGGTCTAGGGGCCAAATTAATTTCCTTCCAAGTGGCCGCCAAATTCAAAATGGCCGCCACTGGTTAAAATGTACATGTTTTTTAAGTGCTTTCTATGTTTATTATATGATCCCGATTAACTCCTTTGATTGTGTTTCGTGGCCATTTTAGAAATTCAGACATACTCTGATTGACACTCCACTGGTAATTCCATTGTTACATTAGCAAAATTGATCGCAAAATGGCAGAAAATCCAAATGGGTCTTGATTATCAAGAAATGATGTTTTTCTTGATCTTGTTATGATGCCTTTAAGGTTGTTCTTGCAACAATGTGGCATTAAAGATAGAATTCACATCACCTTAAAATACACCAAATAAGACTTGAATCCACACTGGCGGCGAAATCCCAAATGGCGGCTATTTGTCACGTAAGCTTATCCTTTGATTTTCAAGAATGAATGTTTTCTTAATCTTGATATAACTCCTCGAGGAAGGAATTCACATCAAATTAAGGGAAACCAATTAGTCTGTTGTAAATTGCTTCTTTGCAGTATAATATATCCAAGATGGCTGCCCAACTCGAAGGCCACTATCTTTTTAGAGTATCACTAAGTGCCTGTATGATCCTCCGTGCTACCTTGAAGTGTGTTTGTTTTTCATTAAATAATAATTATACCCTATTTGATTTGGTATTGTTGGATCTGGGTGTACACAACCGTGTCTACATGTAATCCAGTGGTGGGGAGAATTTGATTCAGGCCTCAGCAATCGAGTGCCACAAAAAATCACAGGGGACACTGCAGGACAATTGTTTACACAATGAAAAAGCTTGATTTCCCCGTGCTCAAGCTGTGATTGTTTGTTAAATGATTGCAGGGGGGCAATCGAATTTATTACGTGGCACTTCTACGGCAATTCAAAAAGATGGCCAAATTGCCACAACCCAAAAGATGAGTTGACCTCTCTGCAGAAGTACTGTTGGTAGCATTAATGTGTAGCAAAGGTTCTCCTAAATACGTTTAATGAAATTCCTTGCCATCGGGAGACCACCTAGACAGTTGAGGAAGTGTTCTATGTGTTGAAAACAGACACCGTTGTAGAAGCAACCTAAACATCTGCTGACAACATCAAAGTCCTCACCACTGAGATCGGCTATGTCAGAGTTATATCAGTCTAACAAACCTGATCAGCAGATTTCAAACACCCTCAATTCACTGTCGGAATTCCATAAACCTCTTTTCGTAATTGGCGTTTTCAACAGCCATAGTACCAATGGGGTACAATTGAAGCCCAATAAAGCGGAAAAGGGTGGAAGTGCGTTGGACAGTCAACATCTACATCACTGCATGACCCTAAACTGACGCTATCATTTATAGTGCCCATTGGAAGAGAGGTACAATTCCGGATCTATATAGCTAGGTGTTGACAAAACATCTCTAACCGGTGTAGCAATATTGTTCTGAATCGTGTTCCACTAACTCTAATAGTCCAATGCCGCAGTCAGTAAGACCAAACAAAGTGCCTTTTTAAGCGGCACTTTAACTACAGAACGTGAAGAAGGTTGCTCCAAAACTCTGACAAAAACTATGACAAAATTTGCCCATAGCTGGAATCTAAGAGTGCCCGGAGATTCATACCACGAGGCTGTGGGACGGAATACATACCAGGCCTTTCAAAGGAATGTATAAGGAAATCAAGGGTATTCCACCATGTTGAAGTCGATCCTTTCTCAGTTTAAACACAACTGCTAAAGGTGAGGAAGGTCAGAGGGAAAGGAATCAAAACCAGGCACACCTCAACTGATCCACCGATATGACACATACCAGCCAAAAAAAGAATGGTCTACCATCCGAAAGGTTGAGTTCGAAGGTATCCACAAATACCTCCACAGCAGCAAAAATGTTACACCCAACCAAGTTGAAATTTTAAATACTTGTTCTCCAGGCAGAAAAGGATGGCTATTTATTAATCTTTCTCTGGAGATAGTCAGCACACAAAGTGTTTGAAAAAAAAGTGTGTGCTGGACGGATTCGAACCGCGCGACTCCTCCCGGATTACTAGAACGCTAGGAGAAAGCAATGGACACCTTTCCAACCGAAAAACCTATAGATGATACTATCGGCCTCTACCAACTAGTTTTTGTTTTTTTTATTGATAGCTCATGTTGGTTAGAGCGATATTGGTTAGAGCATTAGACACAGCTGTAACTTTCCATCTACGCAACCGTGAAGCAAACGTCAGCTTAAATTAACCTTTCTGTATGGAAGACCCCCTAGAGCACTTGGGATAATTCTGTATACCTGTAGGAGTTCCTTGGATGCACTCTCTCTTATTAAGACCCACATCATGAAAAGAAGAGTAAAAGTAGGTTCACGCAGTAACATTCGTGAACAAACTCATGGCCACAAGATGGGGTACTCGCCCATATACCCTAAGATCGACGGAACTTGTCCTGTACTACTTATGTGCAGAGTATACTAACCCTGTATGAGAAAGGTCAACCCATTCCAAGAAGCTTGATCCAACATTAAATGCCTACTGCCAGCTTATCACAGAATGTCAACGGACAACCTATACATCCTAGGCAGGAATTGCTCCACAAAACATAGTGTAGCGAGCATGCAAGAGCGTAGCTGCTAAATATCTAATGTGAAACACCCTATGTCTGGACAGAGATCAGCTGCTAACCGCCTTAAATCCAGAGAGTTTCTCAAGCAAAGTCGAACCCCTTGAAACAGTCTCAAAGGAGTTAAGAGAGTCGTCTTGTGGAAAGAAAGACTTGCTTTCAACCAAGTAACATCTATTGGTATTGAACCTGATGAGCATCACCCACCTGGAGCTGACTCCTCATGGGCTGAATGGCGATGTCTAAACAGATTCAGAACCAGAATCAGATAATCCAAGGTTGCCTTGCAGAAGTGGGGCTACCTGAAAGCAGATCAGGACACTACCTGTAATTGTAGAACAGCACCACAGACAATGAAACATCTCTTGGTCTTCCCAATGTTGGCGCAACAATGCACATACAAGGACCTTGCAGAATTCAGTGTCTGCCCAATGTTGGAGCAACAATGCACAGACAAGGACCTTGCAGAATTCAGTGAAACAGCCAGACATTGTACCCACAAAAGATCTTCTATTTACATTACAGCCACACTTCAGCAGTTTTTGACCTGGCTATGTATGCTTTTGATGCTCTGTTTGAGTGTCGATACAGTGCATCTTATGTAGGTAGAATGAACTGAATGGATCTTGTTCTGTTGTACATGAGGTCAACAAATCTTTCAATTGTTGGCATTAATTCTTTCAAGGTATCTTCTTAAGGAGGAGTTCTTCCAAGGTTTGCAAAAGTTTTTACAGCATCAGGGAAGATTTTGCTTGCTTTCCATGCGATGTTCTTTCCTTTGTGCAACCGGTGAAGGTGTAAAACATCAGCAGAGACAAAGAGTTCTCTGGTCCTAGGGTCTGGGCAATAGTATGTGCTGGTGTGAATCTGCGATTCCTTCCGGTACCAAATGCTAGCCAGAGTTCATTGAGGTTGGACTGGCTGAACAAGCCTACAGAAAAAAAAATCACAACGTCTGTGTCCACAGTACGCAGCATGACCCTTTGGTATAATTGAGCAGCAGCATTGGCTGCATGAAGTAGAAGCCTGCTTCTTCATGTGTGCATGGAGATAGATAGTTAGATTGTTACTATCTGATTATTACACCATTATCCACTGACAGAACAACTACCGCTAGCTAGAGTCTTAAACTATGGAGGGATGCATGCATACACTATAGAATAGCTTAGAATGTAGGTTCTACAAGTTATCAGAAATAACAAAATGAAGAATGAATGAGTAAATGAATGACTTAAACAATCCAAAAATACTTTGGTAATTTTTAACAGTAATGCCTCACATGACCACATCCATTTTCTGGCATTTTGGTCCATTGTAAACATGAATTAATAACTCCGTATTAAATACTAACAAAGTGACATTTGCAGCTATTTTGAATATGATAACAGTCTTAGAAATTACACATTGACAGCACCAGGCAGCACATAAAGATTACCTGGTAGAATGGCAATAGGACCTGTGAGGTACAACTTGACAAATAAAATCAGCAGTACATTTAAGGCAGGTTATTAAATTTTATAGTGGCAGCCATTTTGAACATGGCAGCCATATTGTTTATGTGATACATACAGACAAAAATGTAAAATATTTAACCATAACAAGACACCAATTATGTTTTAGAATGTTGATTAAATCTTATCATTTACCATGACAAATATAAAATCAATACTACCTATCAATGTTACAGTAGTTGTCATTTTTAATTTGGCAGCCATTTTGAATATGGCAGCCATTTTGATATCATGTGCATTGACATTTACAACAATAAAATGTAGGCTTGGATTATGTTGAGGGCCCAAAGTCTTAGAAAATCAACGAAACCCATGTTTTGCACTGTAAACTACAAGATAAGCAGCTTTTTCCTGTGAGCGGCAGCCATCTTGAATTTAGGCCCCAATGTGTGACCGCCATTTTGTATTAAACTACAATTTTGGTGAAATAACAGAAATACTGATTTAAAAAGTTAAACCAAGTCTTATCTGACCTATATAATAAAGTTTACAACCAATAATTTGCAATAATTAATGCCTTTTTAT
>JAMKCH010051375.1:0-10966 GCA_023653785.1 Ophioderma brevispina
GGCGGGGTGGGGGGGGACTACTTTGCCGAAATAGCCCAAAATCTAATAAGTTAGAGAACTCTCCAGCCCGCTCCCTTCCCGCAAGTTACATCATCATACGCCTTACGAACTCCAGACAACTTGTACACAAGCCTGCGGGAAAATTTTCGTTAATTCTCACTAGATACCTTAATTAGCATATTTTTACGCCCAAATTTCAATCAGGTCGATAACTCGTGGACCCGCTTCTTTCCACCAATGTTTAACATCATCATAGCCTACGGAACTCCAGATAACGCGTACACAAGCCCGTGAACACTGACGTCAGGCAGACAGACAGACGGACTGACTGCGGACTTAACAAACAGACAGACAGACCGACAGAAAGTGATTACTAACTCTGCCGACAAAGTTCAGCGAGACAAAAATCAGCTGTTTGTATTTAAAAAAAGTATATGGTATCTAGTTTAAAGGGGTTAAGTGTTAAGACCGATTCGCCAATGTTGGAATCAATGGTTCATTGTAAAAAAATATTTTTAAATTTTATACAGGCATCCTTCTGCCCACAAAATAGCGGAAAACAAGACCTACTCCCAAAACAACTCCAACAGGTGAACTCTGATTTACGCTATGCGTCAAATAGGTCCCAGCGGAACGTCACAATCACTAACATGAAAATTCACGTCAATGTATGAAGTCACATATGAATCCCAAAAATGGTTTACCTTGGTAAATCGACTCAAGAAAAATCTTAAAATTCAATCTGTCAAATCCTTAAAATTCACCAAATTTAGTACAATAGGATAATTTATTCATTTGGCAACACTATTTTTGAGAAAATCATGTGACCACATTTTCATTTGGCCCTTACGGGTACTGGAAAGGGGCGAAACATTGAATTTTATGTTTTTCACATTTCCAAGAAATGTAACAGGCTGGCAACCCAAAGACTGATCCGCGTTCTGCAACCTGAACAACCAAAAAACTTTAAATTAAAACATTGGTTTGTTGTGGTATTTTGCTACTCCCACTAGCATTACGCTGATTTTTTTTGCATAGTAATTAGCTCATTGCATATTTAATTTCCCGAAATACAGCTCGAAAATCTAATCAAGTCCAGAACTCCTCAGCCCGCTTACTTCCACCAAGGTACATCACTATACGCCTTACGGAACCCATACAAACTTGTACACAGCTTGCGGGAAAATTTTCATAATTATGCAAATTAGATCTTAATTAGCATATTTTACACCCAAAATCTACTCAGGTCAAGAACTCATCAACCCCTTTCTTTCCCCAATTTACCATCATAGCCCTCACGGAACTCAGATAAATCGTATCACAATATGGCCCAATGTTGACATTTTCTGTACAATATTGACCCTTTTCCCTTGACCGTTTCCCCCTACCAACTGACAGACCCAGGGGAGACCCTGGGTGGAGGGGGGGTGGGTGGGAATAATTACATGGTGGGTAGGGGTTCCCTCCTACAATATCAAATTTTGGCTACTCTATCTTATCCAGAAAAAAGATATGCCAAATGTTTCCAGGTGTTAACATTTTTATCAGGACATACGGCCATACAGACATACGGACATACCTCACATCCCCGACGAGAGCCCCTTTTATAGTCCCCTCCCGAACTTCGGTCGCGGGGACAAAAACAGTGGATTACTGTTGCCATTTGTTCATAATGCAAATGAGTTCTAGTATTCATTAACAAGCAAACCTGGACACACTATGTAGTTAATAAAATTTTACATTACCTACCGATATGGAGACATCCATTCCGGGGGGTCACTAGTAATTGACAAGGAATCTCTGACCATGGAGTTTCAAATGTCCTAAACCAGTATAGTAATTTTTCGCTAAAAGCTCCCTAACAAGTATTGGCAATATAACTCCTACCCTAACAGTTTGGCAATATTTGACCCCCTCAATATGGTACTTGGTACATTGCTTTCAATGAAATTTGTTTCTGCTATACAGGTGAGTCAGAAAAAGTACAACCAAATAAGGATTGTTTTAATGAAAAAAAAAACCTTACTGGAATTTACCAAATTAATTCCTGTGTTAGATAGTCTGTTTACTCACTTCACAATATTTAAAATTTTTTAAAATCGGTCAGCTTACACAGGCTACAGTATTTTTGTAAGGTTTCCATTTTCTGACCCGAACAAATTACACACTGACTGTATACACGTGAGACTCATTACTACGCATCGAGAGGGCGTTTCAAAATAAATTAACAGGTTGTTCGTTGGACGCCATATTCAAATGCTACGCATGACATGTGTTGAATCAATAATGTAGAATAATAAAGATGAAATGAAATTACACATGATATGTTTAAAATGCAACATTTTAATGCTTATCTCGTTAACCAGCTAATATACACGTACATATTTTGACATTTTTATACGTACGAAATTCAAGCAAGTGAAAGGAATTCTGCAAATGTTGCTTGTCAAGTCCAAAATTGATTTCATTAAATATTTTTTCGATATCTGGTTTCATTTAAGTCTTACACAACGAGTGTTGTGACAAGATTTTCATTTGGGGAGGGGGGCCAGATGAGGGGTACCATTTAACATTTGGGCATCATGAAACATTTGGCAAAGGTGAACACAGGTAACCTGTCAATAATATAAATTTATGACTTTTCCTGATCTCTTTTGGGGCCAGGAGGCGGGGGGGGGGTGCGGCAGGCAAAGATTTGAGTTGCAGATCACGCCCTTACGCTCCCACATCCTCGGCCCCACAGACTGTTAAACAATGGTTTTCCATGACATTTATTCCAAATGTGTAAATTACATGGAATATATGTGCAAATCCCGAAGTGAACGTAAAACCAAGAGTACTCTTGGTTACTCTAGCGTGTATACTTGTTCGGTCTTTCACATTGGGTAGCCTACTTTCACTTCCGCAATGTAACTTTTGAATGCGTTAATCAATTCAATGTCGTTAATTTTATATGAGAGCTAACCAAGACATGATGTCTACAAAAGGAAAAATATCATGAATAGCACAGAGGGTTGTCCATGAAATATCGCTCATGTGTTGTACTTTGTTTGACTCACCCTGTAGGCTGTTAATTGATAGTATTCACACACATTGACCAAATACGAGACCAACTCAGAATTTCATAAAACGACCTATCACATAGGGGAAACAGGGGGGCGCCAGGGGGGTGGCAAGGGGGAAGCTCCCCCCCCCCCCCCCCCCGGAAAAAACAGGCGGGTTAAGCAGGATCGTTACAGAGGAGTCGATCCAGAGGGGGGCAAAATTTCCCAAGTCGTTCACGTCAGAGGGGCAAAATTCTTAAATCGTCCTGGTGATGTGACTCTATTGCGTGTTTTGAAAATGGCAGGGAAATTTAATTTGCCCAAGCTTTGGTGGGATGAAATTGGTTGCATTTGAAATTCCTGGAGAAAGAGGGATTAAAAATGCCACATTTTGGCCCATATCATCCCATTTTCGAGCCAGAGGGGGCAACTTGCCCCCTGCCCCACGGTCGGTAATGCCACGGGTTTAAGCAATAAATTGTGTAAAGTTAGGATTTTTTACCCTATATGAGGTAATAGTGAATGTTTAGCCCCTCTATGATTTCGCCCCTTCTATGGATTTTCCCTGCGCTCGCCCCCTGGTGTGACAAAGTATACTGACCTTTTTTGAGATTTCAGTGTTTTTGCTACACTTTTACAGACGTATGAATACTGCCACCAATCTTAAAAAATATCCTTGTTAAATTTCTTGGTTTCCACGACATGATATCACTGTCAATGGAAAGTGTGCCCCAGTTTTGGCCCCCTTTAATTTGTACAGAAATATGATTAAACTGAACTTTCTCTTCCCAAGGTTAATTTTTTTTTGGGGCTCATGGTTCCTTTGGACTGGGGCAAATGAATCTGAAATATCCTGTTCTTCGAGGAAAGGTGAAACTGTTGAACTGAGTTAAATTGTCCAGCGTGCTTGATAGTAGACGCAAATCTGTGCAAAATGGCCCATAGAACAGTTGTGGGTTGTGGTTATGTAAGTGTGGTCGACCGCCATCAAATATTAAAGGGAATTTCGTGATCCACAGCTCATCCCCAACTTGCCTAAAACATGTTGAGATTTTTATATCATCTGAACCGTGTACTTAGTAATTTCAATTTGTGCCCAATTTTACGTGCAAATTGGTGCATCTGTAAGAAATATGCAAAATTGGTATTTTATGTCCGTTATTAACGGACAGAGAAAATACAGCACAGTAGCCTATGGGACCATGGCACAAAAGAACTTCTTTAACAACATACGTTAGATCATATTGAAAAAGCGCGCCAATGCTTAATATAATTAAATTAGGTGGGTCACTTGTACTCAGCGCTGTACCAAAGCACACAAAGCTATATTATGCCGCTGTGCAAAATTCTTCAAATTACATTTCCTTAATTTTGCTCATAATAATTTCGTAGACACCTAGTACAATTTGTGGCATACATCGACAGTCCATATTAGCGGAAAATCAGTGGTTTAGTTCTGACATCGTCTTTATAATCTTGACAGTCTTAATATGCACCAAAGGCAAAACCACACTCTTCAAAACATTTCCCATCAAGACACGTTCCATATAGTGTTAGGCGGGGAAGAATTTAACCTAGATGTCCCCAGATTGACCTCTCACCCATTACTTTTGTATAACTTCCTCAAGTCAATAACTGCATTTAGTCACACGATAGGTACACTGTAGGTACAGAGTGGGATTTGAAAAATGTAAACATAATTTGATAGTAAGTATTTTGACCTTTGAGCCCTAAACCATGGGTCAAGTGATAAAGGTCATAATCCTAATTGACTTTTTGACCTCTCATCAAGTTATATAAGATGGGCTAACAGATTTTCTATTTGACCTAATTTTAAATTTTATACACAGTAAATATTTTTCGACCTTGGACCCAAGATGACCCCATATTGACCTTTTTGACCATTAACTTTGGTAAAGGGACTCAGCTAATTAATATGCATGACTCACACGATCAGGTTGCTTAATTGGTAAGGGGAGTAGTGATTTGATGTGTAACGGAATTGGAAGTAGTATTTTGACCTTTGGACCCCTAAACTATGGGTAAAGAGTGAAGTCATGGATTACACTTTTATTGACCCTCTAATCAAGGCCATGAGATGGCTAAACAGATTTTCATTTGACCTATTTTAAATTTTTACACAGTAAATATGTTGAACCCCTGTGACCTCATGACCCCAATTGACCTTTGACCATAACTTTGTAATAAAGGTATATCAGGCTAATTCATATGCTGACTCACACAATCAGGTTGCTTAATCTGTAGGAGGGGGAGTGAGTTGAATGAAGCCTGTGTGTAAAGTAACTTGGAAGTATTTTGACCTTGCCCCTAAACCATGGGTCAAGTGATAAGTCATAATTGACCTTTATGACCTATCATCAGTTCCTATGAGATGAGCTAAAACAGATTTTCTTATTTGACTTGTTTAAATTTTACACACAGTAAATATGTTGACCCCTGTTGACCTCAGATGACCCATTATTGAACCTCTTGACCCGTAACTTTGTAAAGAGTCTCAGGCTAATTCATATGCATGGACTCACACAATCAGGTTTACTTAATCTGTGGGAGGAGTAGTGATTTGAAGTGTAACGAATTTGACGTATTTGACCTTTGACCCCTAAACATGGGTCAAGTCATGATTGACTTTATTGACCTCTCATCAGGTCCCATGAGATGAGCTAAACAGATTTTTTCCCTATTTGACCTTGTTTTAAATTTTACACACAGTAATATGTTTGACCCCTGTGACCTCACATGACCCCCTATTGACCTCTTGGACCCATAACTTTTGTAAGGATATCAACCTAAGTCAGATGCCTGACTCACACAATCAGGTTGCTTAATCTGTAGAGCGTAGTGCTTGGAAGTTAACGTAATTGGAAGTATTTTGAACCCCCCCCCTTTGACCCCTAAACCATGGGTCAGTGATTCAATTCCATAATTGACTTTTATGAACCTCTCATCAGGTCCTCTGAGATACGCTAAACAGATTTTCTATTTGACCTTGTTTTAAATTTTACACACAAGTAAATCTGTGTTGACCCCTTGTGACCTCAGATGACCCCATATTCCCTCTTAGACCCCAAACTTTTTGTCAAAGAGTCTCAAGGCTAATTCAGATTACATGACTCACACATCAGTTACTTATCTGAGGGAGTATTGATTTGAAGTGTCACGTAATTGAAGTATTTTGACCTTTGACCCCTAAACCATGGGTCCCGTGGTGAAGTCATTATTGGACTTTTAATTGAACCTTCATCAGGGCCTACTAAGATTTGCTGAAACCGACATTTTCTATTTGACTTTGTTTTAAATTTTTATACACCGTAAATAACTTTGAAGACCCTGTGTCCCCTACGTGACCTTTGACCCAAAAAAAAGGCAATAACTTTTGAACCGTCAACAACCCTTCTTCTGACCATTGTGGTTTAAAATCCGATCAAGTATTTGGAGAGAGAGCCAATTGTCAGAAAGAAAGAAGAAGAAGAAACGGTAAGAACAAAGGTAATTAGGCGATACCAGCCTAACTTAAAGAAGAAAGAACGCATCAAAACAAAACAAGACGGCTGACGGCAGTCTTGTAAAAATGTCACCCACCCGGAACTAACTTTCACTACACAAATGACCAGGATATATCACAACCCCTAAATCCCTGTTTTGTTTTTAAATCGGTAGCATGTGTTCTTTGCAATTTTCTTGTGTTTTGATGATATGTGTACCAATTAATGCCATCTGGATTCTCCGGTTTCAATTCAGGAAATTTTGTACCACTTTGGATCATGAATGCTGAAAGTAACAATACACAAATCAATGCATAACGATGGCAACAAAATGGAAAACAAGAGCAGGAGAGATAAACACACAACACGCACATCGGCGTGATAGCACATGATGATGATCCCGGATTTCTCGGTAGTTAACAGTGTGTTTCCTACTAGCAATTTGTGCATCTGCTAATCGGTATGCCCTATGACATAGATTCTCAGACATTTAAACCCATAGGGGCAGTTTGAGGTTTATGTAACGCATGAGATCTACCACCTATCTTATGTTATACCCTGATGGGCTTATTAAAGGCACTACTATCAGTGATGTGATAAATCAGAAAAAAAAAAAATCTAAAAAAATCATCAAAAATCAGATTTTGTTTGCATGTTTGTACCAAGTACAGGTATCCTCACATATCCTGCAAATGATAGGACTAGAAGTGGCCTCCTTAATTAAGGACAAAATCTGAAAGTTTAGTCATTACTCTCCATACGGGACATTAGTCTACAACACGTAATTAATTGGAGATTCGTATCTTTGAACACCGCCGTCTTCTTCCTTTCTCGTAATTATGCAGTTGGAAAAAGACCTATGAGAAAAATTCTACAGACTTTTATCCTTCGCCTTTAAGCTACCCCTTGCGTATTTCAAATATGTTCACTTTTTCGGATAATCACTGATAGTGTCTTTAAATGATATAACTGCTAAGGACCAATCAAAATAGACCTTTTCTGTGACTGTTTGCCAGAGCAGCTGAATATGCCCAAAAATAGGCTGTTGTACCCGCTAGTTGCTTATGTGTTAGAATGTTGTATTAATCTTGAATTGAACTGTAGGGCCTTGTAATCCATGAGTACTGAATCTTACAAGCTAATTCGGTAGTATATGTAAGAAATTTCCAATTTTGTATTTTCGGTTGTAAAATGGACAGTATATTACAGCACAGTGGCCTAGGGATGTGGGACACAAGCAATGGCTCATATCACAAAAACGCAAGATCGGGAACAACTAAATTTGGGAAATAAGCTGTTCTAAAGGATATCTAGTGATCAATGAATAAACCATGTGCGGAATCATTGAATGCACTTCAAATGTGAATTCTATCGCTGCAATTTCGGCAGAATTGAAACACTTCAGCAGTTTACTTCACACAAACTCAGATTTTCAAGTTTTTAACTGAATGGAATCTAATTTGGGTGATTTTTAAAAAATTTATTTTGACTTGTCCTAATGAAAATGAAGCTATTGATGACTAGACAACATAAGTATCATTTGAACTGGTCTTAAAGTTGGCACGAGCGATTTCATAGAACAGGTGTCCCTAAAATGTGAAAACTCTGATTTTTGCACGGGTGTAAAGCTCTATCAAACTATTCTCTATCTGAAGGATTAAACTGAGAACTGGTTTTTTGATACTAAAAATTGTGAATTTCTTATTATCCAATAGGAGCAAATACGAAATTCAGCCTGTTTCTATTGAAATATAAGCAATATAGACAACACCTTTGTTTTCATTTTAAGTTTATTTCTGTAACCAATAAAAGGTAAGGAGTTCTCATTATGTCCTATCTATATAATATCACTACATATCACATAAATATGGATAACTTGCAACCTCTTGTTGCACCTTTAAGAACAGCAGGCCCATGAAACCATGATTTTTTTTGGGGATGGAGAATTTTTTCAAAAGGGGAACTGTCCGCCAATTGCAAAGGGGGGGGGGGTAGATTTGGCAAAGTGACTTTTTTTACAATGTGAAATGTTTGTTGACAAAAAGCATAAGTCTCATATTTTTGCTCTTTTTCAGTTCTTTAAGGGGCTTTTGTGAATTTGGAGGGGGGGGGGCATCCCCCCCCCTGCCCTCCACTGGTTATGGGCAGAGAAGTAGTATATTCTTAGTATATTCTTGTTAGGTCACGAATTAAAAACACCTAAAAAGACAAAATCGGATATTTTAGTCAATTATGGCCATACTGGACACTTACTACAACACATAATTCAATGGAGAGTTTGTATCTTTAACACTACTGTTTTCTTCATTTTTTTCTTTTTTATTTATTTGAAAAAAAAATTCGAGATTGTACAAACTTGACTTCATTTTAAACGCTATTCCTGCAAAATTCAATACTTTGACTATTTGGGTGAATCACTGATAGTGCTTTACGAGCCATGAAGATTGTGAATTAGGTTAAAAATACCCTTGGAATTAAAATCTATTTAAGAATGAGAATAAAGTGTGAGTTTGTGAACGGTACTCTCTTTACAACAAATTGAAACGCAGCTATCCATTCTTTTTGCATGGAGAACTCAGCCCCCCAGCCTCGTTCTGCCACTTAAAATAATGGCATCACCTTGGTTTCAATTCATCGTAAAGAGAGTACAGTTTTTTCCGCAAACATAACCTTTATCTCTAATTTCTCCCAAAATGTGGACATCTAAAGTCTACAGTCACTACAACAGGTGGTTCTGCTAACAATGTTTTTAAAAATGGTACCCAATTCTATGGGCCCTTAAAATATGGTACTAAATTAAAACACATGATGTCAATTTTCAAGTTTACTTACCCATAATCTTTTACGTTGCAGTCTTGGCATAAAAATAATCATTTCACTCCTATGCACTATAACTCCTGATCAAACAAAGAATCCCCTCTCCTCACAACACTGTATAATAATGCAATCTAACATACTCTGTATGCAATCCTTTTACCATTTGCATTGTCTCAGTCTCGCACTTTACCAATAGGTACAAACTGTACCAAAGGATCCAACCTATACCAGAAGGTACAAATGCAACCCCAGGGTACAACCTTTAACCCTTTACCCAAAGGGTACACTTTGTCCCAAAAGGAGTACAAATTGTACAAAAGGGTACAAACTGTACCAAAAGGGTAAAGAGACCACTGTAAGGCTGTATTTGGCATGTTAACAAAGTTTAAAATTAAAAAGCAATTAGGTCAACTTAATAATAATGGGTGGATATTGTATTACTTTATCAACTTGTACGTTATGCCTTATACAAACTGTATTTTGGCAGAACAACAAGGAGCATATTCACTCAGGATGATATGTACTTGAATATACAGAATAACACCTAACATTTTGAAAATCCTTGCATATAGGAATCATTTGTTTATCATCCCAAGATGCATAGCTTATCATAGAATTTAGTTGTTCTTTTTATTTACAGTTTATGATAAAACCTTAAGTTGACATTTACTATACAATACTTATTGTGTGTTCCTTACAAGGTTCAAGTCCTTGTGTAGCGCAAGAAGGTAGTAAGTGCATTGGCTGCCATGCGAGATATCTGTTCTTGCCATGTGTTGGGATAACTCAATTTATCTTTGAGTCAGTGGTAAGTTTTGAATTGGATCTTTCTGGACAAATGGGCAGCTATTTACACTTATGACCTCCTCACAGTGCACATGACAAAAAGCATTTCCTTTTTTATAGAGGTTCCATGTTTAATCTTCACATGAGTGCAAAAAGGGTCGTAAGTACAGACCATCTGCCATTTGTCAAAAATTCCCAGCAATATAATATTATAACCAAGTCTTGGTCATTGCTCTAAAAAATGGTCTTTCAGGCACACGGGTCGCCTGAAGACTTCAGGCCACTGACTCAAGGAAATAAATTGAATATTATCCTAATACAGACCGCACACGATGGTACCAAAATGTCAGCTTTTGCACTTACACACCTCTTGTACTACATTGATCCATGAACAAAGATTCCACATTTGCATGTACAAGAACCCTCTAAACCAGTCAATTTTCTACCAAAAACAAAAAAAAAACCATTAACCATAATGACAAATTCTTTTAAAAATAATGAATGTAATATATATTATAGTCTTCAGCTTTAAATTTAAAAATAAATCATTCAGAATTACTCAACACTAAAAAAATGAATGAAAATGTCTAATAATTACATTACGATTGTGTTTTAGGGCAAAAATTGGCCTCAAATCTTCTGGCTGTATTAGTAGTGAAGAAAATGCCCACATATATTTTCATACAGCTTTTCAATTTTTATTTTATTCACAAAAAATGCCACCTTTTCTACAATTTTACTCGATTCTAATACATATTCTTGAAAGATGAATTTCTTTGAATATTTTGAAAAAGTTACCATTTGATAAGCCTCATG
>JAMKCH010051376.1:0-10719 GCA_023653785.1 Ophioderma brevispina
AAAGGTTTATTATGTCCATAATTCACAAACCCAGGGTTTCAAACGCTAGCCATACGCTTTGGATGTCCTTATTGTACTTACACATGTGGCCCGATGCTACAATTTGGAAATACAGCAAAATACTGTAAATTTTTTTATGTCTATTTATCAGGCGGTGAGAAACGACTACAACCTGGAGCTTTTATTCGAATTTTTTTCGAGAATCAACATTATCGTACATTCATCTTATGAATTTCAATTCTACGATTCAAGTAATATTATCACATTTTTTTGAACATCGCCCCCAATTTTTCAAAATTTGAGATTTTACACCATTGCATGGGTAACGGGCTAGTACACTATATACCATTGAATGGTTAAGCTCGAAAGTCAGTGCACAAACGAAGGAATTTTTGTACAAGAATAATTATTATCGGGGAGCCCCGAAATATACAACGGCTGCTGGAAACGCCCTTCCAATGTGAAATATAGCCGGGAAATAGCGCCATGTACGTGCTACGCTCATAACCATTAGTTGTTTTAATGTTCAGGCAAGCCAAGTTAGAGGTGATTTCTCGAGGTGGCACTATTTCGCATGGACGGACATAACGTAGCATTTCCAGCTCTGCGTTTAAGTCCAATCCAATGCTAATTACAAATCGCTTATTTTGTGGATAAATACGCTTTTTTTAGCATTCCTCGTTCGCAGGTATAGTTTCCTAGACAATTTACCAACGTAACTGTGCAAAAATATCAAATTTTTGAAAATTAGGAAGGGTGCTCTTCAAACAATGTGCTAATAGTCTTAAGTACTACGTTTACACTAGAAAAAATGCTATAAATTTTACAAAAGAAAATCCTGGCAAGCAATCTTTCCAACAAAACCCCGTACATCCATCTATTTTAACAGGTTTCCCATTCCACAATTAACTGTATCTTTAAGAAATCGGGTTTGTGGCATTGATCCATATTTGATTGGCGAATTATGTGTCCGAGGTCAGAAAAAGCTATAATGGCGAGGCGCAGCCGAGCCCATTATTTGAAACCGTTTTCTGGCCGAGGATACATATGAGCCATAAATGACACTGCAAACCCTTTATTTCTATTCTATTACCTACAGAAGCTCATTTAATTACGGAAATGCATTGGCGACCCATGTATGTGCAGAATAAATGGGCAGTAAACTGACCAATCAGAATGCTGCATTGTCAATAATGGGCCGCAGCGGTAATAGAATTAAAATTAACTGTATCTTTATAGCTTGATGTCTTATATTTTACATTGAGTATGAAATATTTGATTAAATCAATGTCTAATACAAAATAAAAATTGTAGAACCTCATCATTCCTCTTTTCTATCTTCACTGGCCTTATTTTGCCTGTTAAGATGCAATGACACCTTCAGAAAACCGTGAACAAAAGCTAGTCATTCTAGCGCCTCAGCAGGCAAAAAGTATGTTCAACAAACGGGTTGAATACCACACCACCCGCCTGATGCGATCGTCGACTCATTTTGGGTACGCCAAACAGCTCAAGGTGCATTCGTCTCCTTGCTTATAGAATCAGAGGACGTTTTTTAGTTTTTTTGCAAACAGACAAATCACTATTTGTATAAATTTGACAGAAACAAAAGGTATCTTGAATGGAACGCCGTGCTCAAAATGAAGACAGTTTCAATGTCCACAAGATCCACAAAATCATTTTTCCTAAAATGTTTCCAATTTTAGATATGATGGCAAGTTCATAATTCTCGAAACTTCAATCGCCGATATCTCGAAAGGTGACTTTTGGTGTCGTTTGGCCTGTTTGGAAGATTCCGTGACGATATAGCTTGTTTTTTTTCTTATTCCTAGGTCCCGCCTGAATGGTGGTGGGTGTTCCTTGCCGATAGAATCACCAGAAGTCACACTTTCCACAGATTGTGTTGACTCAAGGATGAAAAAGAAGTAAGTAGTAAAGTATCAATTAGTTAAGTCCAAATCCTCATCATAACAGTGAACATGGGATGCAACTTGTCCAAGTGCGAGAATCAAATTTAACTTGAACGACAACACTTAATACATGACTGAATGGGAGAAATTAATTCTCATATCTGGGATGGCGACAATAATCACTACTGCGAGAATTTGGTTCTGTTATTCTGTTGCATTTGCATCCCTTTGTGGAAAAGTTATGGTTAATACGTAAAATTTCATTCTTCACTCACTTAAAAAGTTGAGGTTTTAGTGTAATGTATGTGACCTTTTTGTCTCACTGAAAAAACAAATCATGAAGATAGCATAGTAATTAGAGGAAAACATAGTGATCAAGGAAACCAAAATGATCATGGCAGGTTGACATGTTCCTGGGGACATTTGTATACTATTTTGGGGACATTTGCAGGAATTTAATTTGACACCTTATTTATATATTTGATATTGTTTTTTTGGCTGCACTTTTTTTGTATTCGCTTAGCTTATTTTAGGAAGAGAGTGGCTCCCTGCCCATATTCCAAAGATGGATCTTTCATAACAAGCAAAGATTAACCCAGTGATATCAAGTTCTATAACATGACTTTGGTGTAAAAATACAACCTTGCTCCAATTTACAATTCAAGTTTTTACCTAATTTATTTAATTTATTTATCTTTCTTTAACCGCGGTACGTCTTCAGTATCTCAGACTGAATCTCCAGAAGGCCCTGCACACAAACATTTACAATATATGTACATTTAAAAATAAAAAACAATTAGCATATTATAAAACTATGTAGTAACAGACAGCATAGATGTGTAGGTTATTACAACTCTCACAACCCACTCGTATGCTTACACCCACGCTTTGGTTCACTTAATGAGCACATGCGTGCATGCACAAACAACACACACACGCACCCCACATGACACACACATGCACACACACACAATGTAAACACTGTCACAAACACCAACACCTGCACATACACCACAGACAACACAAGCAAATTCACATACAGTACATTTACTACAAAGTACTTCAATGTAACAATCCTGTCATTTCTGCATAAATACATGTAAAAATGAATTGACAAGCCTGAATGTATATTTAACTTAAAGATGCATTTTTAAAAACCTGTTTAAATTCATGCATTCATAATCTGCCGGACATGAGTTTCAAGTTTTTTTCATGCCTTAGCTCCTCGATTAATATAAGGAACCGCTTACCTTGGAGTATTTTCCAAAGAGGGACAACAAGGGTTTTTGAACTTTGGCTACGAGTGCATTTTTATTATGCCATATGCTCAACAAAAAAGAAAACTTGGAACTCAAATAAAGTGGAGCAGAACCATTAGACTTTAACGACAAGAATAACAGATGTTTTTTCCCACCTTTTTATCAAGTTTACAACCAATTTAGGAATGCTTAGGCAGCATAGGAGTTCTGCTATCAGCACTAAGGCAATATTCTAGCATGCTATTATGAAGCTATTGAAGAGACTTAGATAATTTGCATTACAATTTTGACCATCCAAGCACTCCATAATACAAAGTGTGGAATTTACAAGTGCATCCGGCAAGCATATTCATTCTTCTTTGTGGGGGCGCTAATACTTAACTCTACGATAATGCCAATGCATTTGGAACCCTTATATGATATAAAAGTTACATGATCAGTCCAACTTCCTGTTTGGTCAAAAAACAACCCAAATACAATTATTGAAATTGACCTTATCATATAATTATCTGCATATGAAAGAGAGATATCATCAATTTGCTCATAATTGATTTGACCCAAAATCATTATTTAGTTTTTTTTAATATTTAGCATTTTAGTTTAATCTTTGTTTTTTTGCTGATATTTTTATGTTTTTGTTTAAATCACGCTGAAGAATACGTGGGCTGATGAAGTGCATAAAGTATGGTAACATCTGCATCCATTACACATTTACAGATACATTATTTTGGGTATGATTTGACTATATTATGAACAACACAGGCCCTAAATTGACGCCTTGAGGAACGCCTATATTGATGCACTTAATCAGACAAAGAAGAATTTACCTTAACTCTTTGTTCCCTGTTACCTAAATACGATGCAAACATTCATGTTGATTTCTTATACCATAGTCCTCAACTTACATTAAGAGATTTTGTGATTAACATAGTGTCAAATGCTTTACTTAAATCTAGAAAATAAGCAGGCAGTTGCTTACCCCTCATTCATGTTTTGGAGAATAGAATTTGACACTCAAGAGAGTAGAATTAGTTGAATTGTTTTACGTCTAAAACCAAAAAAAACTGAGAGGGATTAAATATTTACACTAGTTAAATCAATTATAACGCTGATCATGTACAAGCTCTTTCAATTTCAATTATCTTAGAGATATTTTAAAACAACAGATATTGGCCCTCTAGTTACCAACATCAGAATTTACAACCTCCTTACAATAGGGTACTTTGGCAAGTTTTCCACTCTGAAGGAATGTGGAAGTAAGTAAGAACAAATACATATATAAGCAAGTGAGTGACAAATTAATGGGAGCAGCAAGTTTACGTAAAATTAACATTGCAAATTATCGAGTCCAGTTGCTTTGTTGTTCTGAAATTACAAATTGGTCAAACATAATCATCAGTTTATCATATCAAAATTTAAATTTACGTGTTACAAAATAACACTGTTATGCTATCATTAAATCAATGTCACTATTATTAACTTTGCAAGCTACATGCACACCATCAGTAATATTACAATTACATCCGTATTACTATCAAATTTCTTTCTGTGCTAAATCATTACCACTTTTATGTAAAATACTGCATTAATTCAATTAGCAGTTTCTTTGTCACGGTTAGTTTAACCCTACCCACACTGAAACGGTCTTAACAAATCTTGTTATGAGGGAATTACTTTCCTTAAATCGTAGTCACCAAAATCTTTTTAGAATTATTATGTTTTGATTAATTGTATCACACAGTAACTTCTTTTTTCAAATAGGTGTTACCTAAGTTATTAACCTTATTTCTTAGCGTTTTAGCCATTTTCCATTCATCCGGATCATTATATTTATGAGCTTTAACAAAAATAATGATCACATCTTTGGATAGTGTTATGTATTCCTATGGATCCAATCAGGAAGAGAACCCTTATTTTTCTTTCTCAATAGGTGCATGTTTACTACAGACCTCATTAAACTTATTTTCCACGCATTCCATGAACTGTCCACATCACCTAAATTAGTTCTTTCATCCAGTCAAACATTTTCACACAGATCAACAAAATCTCCTATCACTTTAAAATTCTTAAGGCGGATTTACATTTTTCAGCACTGATTCATTTTCTTGTTTTTACGAACACCATATTAGATGATGGTCACCTGAAGACCTTAAGCTATGGACACCCGATAGACACAACCTGGGAATTGGTAACAAAAACAAGATCATAATATTCTAACTGACTCAGTGACCCTCGTAAATCCTAATTAATTGGTGCAAATTTAACTAGGTCTAACAAGATTATTGATTTTTACCAGAGTCAGAGTCCTTTTACATGTTCAATTGAAAATCAACTCCTGTCGGTTATTGCTTCCGATGTTATTGGTTTCAAAGAAATATTCTAGAATCAAAAACATGGTGGTGGCAGTTCTATGTAAGCAATAAAGGACAGGAAACAGGCTTGTAGGGAACATCGTAATTGTCTAAGCATGAGAGCTCAAAACATTAGAGGGGCAACGCAATTAATGGGCGGATTATAAATTAAGAGCATCGGTACGACCTTATTCATCAAAGATTTCTCAAAATGCGGTTTGCAAGAAGTGTGAAATTGCGAAATCAGCGGCCCCTCTGTCGGATTTTTGGTAAGGAGCTTAGAGGTTCTAACAAGAAGTATTAATCCGTGTTCAAATAAAGCGTCCTATTCAGACACACTGTTACTGATAGAACTAAAATGAAACAAACCTTTATGCAATTGGCATCCTTTGGAGATGGACATTGCTTGAATGAGAGTAATCACATCACTAAAAATTTCTCAATCGCTAAAATAGAAGGGGTAACCTATTTGGACTTGGATATAGGTAATCACGGTAACATGTTAAATGATGTTTGATATTCTATAGTGGTTGTTAATGCGCGATTCACTGAATGCTAAAATATAAGTCGCCAGGACCCTGACATGAATTTACGAACGAGCTTCTCTCAACAATGGTGGTATTGGTTTGCACACTTCAATCTAACTTTTCAATAGGCTTCTGACTTTCGAAGAAACGCCAGCTGCGTGGAACCAGGGTTTCGTTATTCCTATCTATAAAAAGGGTACAAAACGATTTTAATATTATAGGGGCATCACTCTGTGACTTCAATGTTGTTTCACAAATTTTAAACCGTTTATTTTCAAATTGTATACCACCTTTGGTCGAGAAAAACAAAACATTCTTCATAAATACAGGGAGGGTTTAGAAAAGATCACAGATGCGAGGATCAATGTCACTTTGAAAGGCAATTGCTTCCATTAGGTTTTAGCGCGAAGACACCCACGTATGGCCTTCCTGTATTTCAGAAAGGCTTTCGACACTGTTTGGAGGTAGGGTCTTTACTATTTATCTGTCGCTGGACTTTTTGGGATTAGGGGTAGAAATTGGGAATATTTTGGATCGTCTTTATAAAATGTCCAATGTAATGTCCACCTTTTTTGATATTGTTACTAAGATTATTTTGATATCGATGAAAGGCGTCAAACAGGGTTGTGTTTTGTCTCCAATTTTATTTTGTCTTTATATAAATGAATTTTCTAAATGCGTTATCAGCATTATTTGGTTGTTCGTATTCTGGATGTTAATATTAAGTGCCTCTTTTGGGCCGATGACGTTGTTCTTATTGCTGAAACGCAAATGATTTACAGCGTATGCTCGATAATCGCTAAAACAGAATTCTCGCAAAAATGGAGACTTAACTTCAACCAACGACAAATCTAAGGTCCTTATTACCGGGAAAGGGGTTAATAATACTAAAATGTGCGGAAGCTTGGCAATAAACACATTTACTGAAGTGGACACGTATAAATATCTTGGCGTTCAGATCAACGAAATTTATCTGATCACTCCCCAACTATCAGAGGTCATTAAAAAGGGCCACCGTCTGATTGGTTACATCAAGTCAGTTATTACTGGTCAATATGACTTTAATAAGTCTACTACTACGGCGATATTTTGTGGAATCTTTGCACTCCCGTCTAGCAATTAAGCATGTTTTCGCGGTCTCATCTTACAAAAAAAACAGTGATAATGATTACAGGCGACTTGATAAACTTCACTTCAATGCCCGAGTAATTCTAAAAGCCCCGCGCAATACGCCAGCTGCTGCAACCCCTTGGGGACCTTGGAGGGGATGAATTTTAAAGTATCATGACAATATAAGATTAAATTATCTTATCTTTCCCGCTTACTTACCATGGACTTCTGTAGAGCCCAATCTGTAGTTTTACGCTATGTTATTGTTTTAAATACGAGTCAATTAAGCTGGAAGTGGCTTCAATCATCAATAAAATTCTTACAGACAAGGTATGGTTACAATGTTTTCATGCAGACAGCAAACGAATGACCGATGGGTGGTACTTTCAAACAGGTCCACAGCAACACCGTATTAATCTTGGTATGATGGTGCTTTTGTACGACAATCCTCTCTGAGTGATTACATTTTTTTCAAGAAAACCCCCATTAGAAAGGATACCCCTCCTTACTATCCAGATTCCTTTCCTTGTCTCAGCTTTAAAATTTTAAGGCGCGCATCCATGTACTTCCTCTTCATAGAAAATTAGTTTCTTGGACACTAATCTCAGGTACTGCCCACTTTGTAACGATGGTGGGAATGATATGCTTCATTTAAGTTAAGTGCAAAGCCTCGAGTGACGGAATTACAATCTTGGCTCCGTAAGCAAAACCTTTTTGATGCCCATTGCCCTTCGTTTGGGACTTTTTCACCTCTTGTGAATCCCTACACTCAACTCAAGATTACATTGGGTAGTAACGTGGGTCGACTTTATGCCTTTATTCCTAGGGATCACCTTAATCCCTCCTTGCTGATATATTTGATAAATTTTGTAAGTCGTATTTGAAGCTCGCATGGTCAACTAGAATCACGTATCATGATGTACGTTATGTAGTCCCTGCACTGCATTTTATTACCATCTAGCCAAAAGTCATTTTAATCATGCCCAATTGCGATTTGCTTTCTCCGCTCAGGCGCCATCCCCGGAATGTTGAGTGCAAATCATGAGTTTGCACTCCTAGCTTGGTTACCCTTACCTTTTAGTCAGGTAGATTGAAGCCTGAACGCGTTGATTGCTCATCCATGGGTGTGATTTTCTTGACGCACATGGCCATTGTACTCCTTCTGTATTATATTTAGTTAAATTTCTTTGTATGTCCATTCCTATGTTGTTGGATGCACCCCCGTTACGGGTGATTGCCGCTGTTTTTTGAAGTGTTATCCAATCAAATAAATAATAAAAAATAAATAAATGTAGTGCAAATTAAAGTCCCCAACTATTATTACATCCTCATACAATGAGAATTGAATTTGAAATATAGTGTCAATTTACATAGTCATCCACTTTAGTGTCGTTGCTATAAACATTTCCTCACACCATGGATTGTATGTGGGTAATTTGATCTCTATCCAAAGAGTTTCAATGTCACCAGTCATACATTTAAGTTAGAAATTTCTTATAAACAATAATTATTTTTAATTATAACAAAGCAAACCACCACCCCGTTCATCGGGTAAGCACATTTTCTGTCTATCTCAAATGTCATAAATCCATCAATTTCAATTTCATTGTTATCACTATTGAAGTGAGCCAAGATTCTGACCCGCACATAAATGTCAAAGTCATTTTGGTAAGAAAAACAACTAAGATGTCAACTTTATTTTGCAGACTACGAATGTTAATATGACCTACCTAAAACCCTTGTTAAGGAGACTCTTAACTCAACAAAAATATATCACACTAAATGGGGAGTTCAGATAATGACATTTTGAAAACATGATCACCTACCAAATTATGATTATCAAAATATCAATGTTAGTAAATTTTATGAAGTCAAAAGGGTATACATTAATTCCAATGATACAAAAATTTTGCAAAGTTTTTATTAATTATAAACTTAAAAAACAGTGTATTTTTACTTTAATATTTTTCATTTACTCTTCCTCCCACTGTGATGATGTCTGTGAAATCCTGCGAAAAACATTACATACACAAACTGAAATATAGTTCTGTGCAAGAAGAGTTCTTACCCGATTTGGAATACTGAAGGCCACCAAATGCAAGATGAGTTCTTTCTATATTGTTGTTATTTACAAAATCAAGTCTTTAGTGATACAACAAGTCATTTAGTCTAGCATTAAACTCCTGCACCAATTGCGAATGGGACTATTACTCCTGTGTAGTAAGTGACGATACAGCAATCTTAACAGTTGGATCAGCTTGCAAGATTGTAGATACAAGGGAATTGTACATAGTCGGCATTCATCCACAAAACATTTGGCTATGGTTATTTGTTGCACAGTGAATAATAATCAAGTCTGGATTTTGTCTCAATGACAAGGTTGGTGACAAGTTTATCCATAATCAAAGTTTAATGCCTGGATACACGGTTTGACAATCACACATTCAGATGTCATTCTACGACCCACAGAAGCTTTGGGATGAGTATCCAATTATCAGTACTTCCTCCTAGTATGCTTAGTAGTGCAGATGATTGATTGTGGTGTTGCCTCCATGGTTTTCAAAGGAGTAGGGCTTGTGAGTGGGAGAGGTAGTGCTAGTAGCTGAGACGGGAAACTAAGTTCTAGGATTTGGTAACTGGGTCTGGAAGTCTTGGATGGGGTTTTGCGGTATTCACAAATAGTTGGGATGCTTTGGGGGGATGTTCGTTACAGTCCTCAATTGGAGATGAGGGGCAAAATCGGTTGCTAGTAGGAATAAAAAAAGTGTAAACTAGAGCAAAGAGAAGTCCTTGGAGCAGGAATAGGTTGGAGAGGAGTAGGAGTAGGTTTGGTTTCACAAGTACAGTTGATTCACAAGTACTTGGGATGGGCAAGGGAAGTAGACTGGTAGTATGCAGGAGGAATGCTGGTGTTGGGATCAGTCTGTGTAGATACACTGCCATTATCGCACTTATTTTAAGTCTGAGTTGACTTGGAAATATAACATTGCGCTTATTAATAGTAATGAGAAGTCTGGCTAACTTATGTTCAAAAGATGGCCAGAACAAGATCAAGTATGGTCTACAAAGAGAATGGTTGTCACCTTTGTTTTTTTTTCATATTGAAAGGCCGTTTCCATTTAACATTTAGCAGACAAAAGATGATGTTGTATAAAGCTTTGAAATGATATCTTTATATCTGGTTTGTGTTTTTTTTTTACTCTTAGATTCAATTACAATTCACAGCTCCACCCAAAGGCATCTACCAATTTCAGTTTATGGTTAGGTCAGACTCCTATTTGGATCTAGATTTAATTAAATCTGTTAAGGTAAGTCCACTTTAATTCCTTCATTTAATTTTTTTATTCATACTTTTTAAATTTGTGTACAGCTTTCTTCCAAAATCAGTTGATTCTGAAGGGATGCAAGACAGAAATTTGGCCATAATAAAAAAAAATTAAAACACTTTGGAAATGTAAAAGACTGGTGTATGTAAAGTTATTTTCAGTATAAAAAGCATTACCACTTTATTTTTGTAGGGGGTATTAACCTTCTGTAGCCCTTTTTGTTTTTTTTGTTGTAA
>JAMKCH010051377.1:0-10452 GCA_023653785.1 Ophioderma brevispina
CTATATGTTTTGCATTTGAAAAATCACAAATGACACAAGTCACAATTTTAGTGACAGATGCAACGTTATTTCAGTTATCAACACTATTAAAAACACTATCTTAACTGGTCACTACACAAAAAGTTATATACCTTTTGTGGTGAACACCACCTTAAGACACCATTTTGCAAAATACTAAAAAATGCGAAACGGGTTCGTTTTCGTTTCGTTTCATTTCGTTTCGTTTCGTTTTCGGCAAAATAACGTAAGCCTACCAAACATATCTTCGGTACTAACAAATTAGAAACATTAAACATTTGATAAAACAGTTTGCTAAAATGCGACGTGGTACATCAAAACAAAACGGACTTTTTGGCTTCGCATTTCTTTTTGTTTCATCTCAATTGATCATTGCAAACTGAAATTGTAAAAAAATCCTTTTTGACAAAAATCACACTATACCTATTTTTGGCCTCTTTCACCATTTAGAACCTTGCTCATTGTGCCTATAGTGGGGACTGTAGTGAACAGATCTTCTGTGAGTGTGCAAATCCGGATAAATTGGTGAATTTTGTATCACAGTACTTTTATACATTTATAATCAAAAAAATTGATGGAAGCACTTGCCCACGCCCCTTTCATGGCCCCGGCTTGGATTTCAAGGTTACACAGGGTAAACTTTTTAAAATGTTCCGATTGTGTTGAAAGCACACCATGATGCTTTTCTGGTTACAAGGATTCAAAAAGGTCTAGTTTATACTACCTGTACTTATAGTTTAGGAATTAGGCGGTAAAAAACGTAAAAAATGGTAAAAAAAAAATTGGTTTGGTACAGGGGCAAAATTCAAAAATTGCTCAATTTTATGTCAAACGTGGTTCAAATTGTGGGTTTAGCTAATTATAAGAAATATAGGAAATAGTTTTGACTACTCACGTGTCTGGTTAATTAACCAACATGGCGAATAAAGTCACCATCTATTGGATTCTATTGACCTGTGACCTATTTTGTTGGATAACGTGAACACTAAATCATAACAGATAAGGCAAACCTTTCCTTATTTCAATCCTTTAAGCTAGGGCACAATTTGCAGCACATGTTAACTGAATCACAAGCACTTTTTTTAACTTTTGACCCCTGTACAACCAAAATTGACTTTTTCGCCATTTTTGTGTCGCCTGCCAAGGGCAGGAAGACACATAAAGATCACTTGTCCACTGTTGGTTGTAGTCTGTGTTGATGGTGTCTGTTTGTTGATGTCCTGTTGATGTCTGTTGTGAAAAAGGGTTAAAGGGCCATGGCCCGATCGCGATAGCCTCGTCCCCAAAGCCCGATTTTACCGAAAGTGGTCACATTTTTGGTATCAAAGAAAGCTACTATTTTTCTCATTTACCCTGTAAAATCTAGGGCCAAAGGATGTTTGTTTTTGGGAAGTTACGAGCGAAAATGTCCCCCATTTTTGTCCGACCAATTATTTACACCTTACTCTTATGGGGCTTTACGAAATCACTTTTTTTGCTCTCACATGAAAACCCCGCATTGAAATAACGGCGCGAAACTTTCCAGGTGGGGTTTTTTGGGTGACGGCAATCTCTCAAGATGAAAACTTCATGCCATTAAATCGCCATCCCCCTTTAACATTTGCATGTAATATCCCCATACTTCAATTCAATGGATTTAAACCAACATGGCATCCCCCACTTGTTGATGAGGTCAAAGTCACATGCCAAGGTCAAGGTCATGTGAGGTCAAGTTTGTTAAAATAGGCTGAAAATGGTAAATTGACCTCATAGAAAAGTTTGCGTTCAATTGGAACCAAACTTGAAGCATAGGTGCAAAATGGGATCCCTCTTTGTTGTGAGGTCAAAGGTCACATGCAAGTCCCAGGTCATGTGTGATGTCAAGTTGTAAAATAGGCTTAAAATGTCAAAATTGCCTCATATGAAAAGTTGAAGTTCATTGGAACCAAACTTGATCAAAGGTCACATGGGATCACTCATTTGTTGCTGAGGTCAAGGTCACCTCTCAAGGTCAAATGGTCAGTGCCTAGCAGTCACTAACCGCGACGGCAGGCGACACAGCGGTCCGAGGACCCGATGTATTTTTACAGTTTGTACCCCATAACTCCGGAAGTTAGTTTTTCTATAAGCCATAAGCCTTTTTTTTGAATCCTTGTGCCAGACACACCATGGTGTGCTTTTTAACCATGCAGAACATTTTAAATTTTGACCCCCTGTAAAACGGGAAACGCCAAGCTGGGGGCCATTAAAGGGGGTTTGCAAGTGGCTTCATCAATTTTTAGGATTATCAATGCCTACAGTACTTGTGTGCACAAATTCACAATTTCATCAGGAAGCGCACACTCTAAGTCCCCTGCTATGCACCCGAATACACACTCGAGTACCTAGCTTTTTGTCGAGATGAATGGGGAATCGATTAGGTAATTGGTTGGTTTCGAGTTGTTGGTCCGTCTCTCTATAGGTCCCTGGACAATAAACACGTATTATGCTATCAACATGAGTCCTGACCTTCCGAACGAACTATTAATAGTGCTGCAGTCACCCAACCATTTTAGGAGACTGATTAACCGGTGAAGAAGTACCAATTGTCCGGCTAACTCATAGTCCGGGAACAATGGTGAATCGATTCATTTGACTCTCACGCAACATTCTGTCCACGCTTTATCCGTTATCGTCTATGGAGGCCGGACTATGGCTCCTCCGGACAATAATCTGCTTTCCACACCGGTGATATTTTAAAATTATATTTTGGATATACTTTCCTTCCAAAAAAGTCATCCACACCCACTATGTAAGTATTATACCTTAAGAGCTTACATTTTCCTTCCCACGCTGCTTGTTGAATGTGTCAGTCCAATCGTATTTTCTTGCTGAACAAAATCTTCAAATAACAGTGTGGACAATTCTCAACCACGTTTTTGTTGTGCAGTCTTCCATTTTACCTCCTGAAGGGGTTGCTGGTAGAAATGAATAAATGCTCGCATCACCCAAATTCATCCCACAGAGTTGAGAAATAATTTTGTCATAAATGAATGTGTACACCCTAATGAAGGTAAGGCACCATCAGAAAACTTGTTTTGATCTAACATATATTTTGCAAAATTTGTTGGAATATTAGGGAGAAGCATCGGCCGGCCGAATCAAGATCACGTAAGTGCTTTTGACTAATTTCGAGGAACATTTTATGTATTTCATTATGAAAAAGTCTCAACTACAAAAAATGGTATTTAGCAAAACATGTCAAGGTCAAGTAATCTCAAATACAGACTCAACTAATTTATAAACCCATCTCAAATACTCAAAACTCGACTACAAAAAGAAAAGTTTTCAATGCAAGAAACATGTTCAAAACACGTAAAGGTCACAACTATAGAAGCTGAAGGTCAAAAAAGAGAAAGGAGGTGAAAAACCCGTCAAAGTCTCAGCTACAGAAAATGGTGTCTAATGCAGAGAAAGATGTCAAATGCACGAAATGGTCTCAACTACAGAATAGAGTGAATCGAGAAACACCAAAACTCGCAAGGGGCTCATCTACATAAAAAGATGTTTAAATGCAAAGAGGATGTGATAAGACACGTAACGTCCTCAACTACAGAAAAGGTGTCAACCCTGTGGTGTCAAAGGCAGATAACATGTGAAATACGCGAAACGGTCCCTACCACTAGAGGACTACCAAATCGCACTTTTTCAATGGGAATGAATTTGTCCATGAAGACATGTCAAAACGCGTAAATGTCTCTTGGCCAAATCGAGACATACACAATCATTAATTGAGTTTTTTATACACCTCACCCTCGTCCATTTGTCAATACAAATACGCATTGTGGATTATGCAATTATATAACCCACGGGCTGTGAAGTTGCGAGTAATTCTGTAATACTTTTATTTATTTTTTATTCATTTTATTTATTTTTTATTTTGTTATGTTTATTTTATGTAATTTCATTGTGACCGTATTATCCTTTCTAAGAATAAGTAGAGTAGCCAAACTTAGTTTTATTGTGGAGGACACAAACCCCTACTACCCATGTAATTCATGTCCCCAAGGTCAACATTGACCAGATCTTTTTTCTTATGACTAAGGTAACGGCGGTCCCGGTAAGTACGTATTCCCTGTTTCTAAAATTGGAAACCAGTTTGAACATTCTCAAGACTGAAAAAGATCGAAATGCCTTGGTGGGAAATTATGCGACCGTGCACTGATCTCTACACCCTGGATAGGCAATCTCCATGCGATTGAATAGCGAGCCGATGAATATATCGGAAGTTGCGCACGTCGCCTTTTGCTCTACCCAAAACATTCACTCGGGTTTGCCCGGGTTTCTATGGGATGAGTATACTGTTGCCTTATAAAGTACTTTTCGGCCATATCTGAAATATATCAAGCATTGCAATTTGTATGGTGTCATTCAGACTTGTAGTATGATTACTTTTTCTGAGTACGAGGTATGAGTACGAGTACTTGACCCCGATATGAGTACGATTATGAGTATTTGGTCCTGATTACTATTACGAGTATTCGTACAGCAAAATTTTTAATCCCTAGTACAAGTATGTAGTACGAGTACTACTTTGTGCCTGCGTACGAGTATGAGTACTTGTACCTGAGTACGAGTATGAGTACGAGTACTTTTGCATGAGTACAAGTATGAGTATGAGTACATTTGCAATTGCAGCCTCGTAATCTTGTTGATGAAGATGACAATGATGCAGATGACGATGGCAATAATAATGATGATGATTTACCCCGCCCCCAAGACTTGAGAATGATGTATACTTGAATCCTGTTAAGTTTGCTCAAAATTTGTTGGTTGGTTTTTCTTTAGACAAAAACAGTTCAGTTGTTTACAAGTAATGGAGATGCTGTTTGGGCAGTTGGCCCACCAGAATCATGGATGAATACACCGCTCAAAGGCACAGTCATCCCCTTACCACTAAATATGTGTACGTGGGCAATACATGCTTGTAACCCTACCCGGTGGTGGCAGGGAAATATTGTCCTCCGGGCTCACAGTTCCGGGAACAATGGTGAACATAGGGCAATCGATTCATTTTGCCGCTTCAACGCAACAAAAATTAGTTTCACGCTTTATTCCGTTGTCGTCTATGGAGCCCGGACTATGATATCCTGCCGGACTATGATTACTTTCACACCGGTATAAAATGTGTACCTTGTATACCCAGTCTTGTACCTTAACCCGGGACCTTAACTCATATCCATACCATGCTGTGGTCACATGCTGGACCCATACCCATAGTCACATACTTAGTCCAGACTTTTTCTTTCATATTTGAAACATATGCCATCCCCAAAATGCCACAAGTATTTCTGAACACATCCTTTTAAGCTTCGTGTCTTTTGATAGGGAATTTGTCTGGTAAACCTAAATCAGGTGTTCGACTTTTCTGTTAAAAACAATTCCTTTATCAACTTTGACGCTATTCACCATCTCCACAATAGGTTTAAGCTATACCTACCATGGCAAAATGAAACAAACTGGATTGGATAAAATGGGTTTGCTTCCATTAAATTGTCATGGAATGTGAGATCATTTGTAGTATACATGTAGATCTCCACCATTTGGTTGAAAATCAACAATTTGTACTCATTGTAATGATTTTCTGATTTACTTTCCCTTTCTAGCAATAAATGCATGCCTCACTTATTTTTGTTGTAGTGTGAGTAATTTTCCTGAGTACGAGTTCTGAGTATTTGATCCTGAGTACGAGTATGAGTATGAGTTACCGCAAATTTAAAATCCTGGAGTACTAGTATGAGTACGAGTAAGTTTATACGAGTCGAGTAGAGTACGAGTACCCAACCTGAGTACAAGTATGTATTACGAGTACACAATTGTACTCGCGTACTCGTACTCGAGTACTTGTACTCGAGTACTACAAGTCTGGTGTATAGTTTGCCCGTTTTGCCTGAAATTACCTGTAGTAGAAGTAAACGAATGTATTCTAGGCAAACGTTTTGCAACCGATTTAGTGATGGGGGTACAGGTCGTAAGGCCTATACACTGTACATATACTTTATGGGCACTTGCAGTTTTATTATTAATGTGCTCTAAAATGCTATACTCCATGGGAATACCATTATGGAGCACTAATACTAGTTCCACTATACTTGTATTTATTCCTTTAGTTATACAATTAGTACACCCAGTCCACTAGACTAGAGATAATCCCAAGGTCAAGGACCAAAATTTGAGTTCCTTCCAATTTTAATTTCCAAGTTGATTTAAACAATGATTTTTGTGCAGAACTGAACCCCCTAGACCTGCAGTTCATTATCTTTTCTTCAAAGCCAGATTTTTATCAGATGGGGGGGGGGGGGGGATTCAGGTTTGGTTGAGTACCCGTGGTCATTCCAGGAGTTCTGAATTGACCCCTAAAAGGATAACAATACCATAAATGCATAAATAAACCCCTACCGGGATTCTGAAGGAGCCATTTTTTGTAAAATTATACTTAGGCAGGGTTTTTTTTAAAATAGGGGACCATTTGTAAGGTAAATTATACCCTTGTATGACCTGTTTCGAATACTTGACTAAAATACTTTAAATAGCCAATAAACAAAAAAATCCACACTCGGGGGTTTATTTTGCTGATATGTTGAGTTACATTTTTCCTATTTTTATCATTGAACCAGTCACAATCACACAACTGAATTCGATACCCCTAGAACTTCATTATTGTGAATTGTATACCCATAGAGGTTGTCCCGCATTTGCAGTCTATAGTCGCTCTTTTTTTGGAACGAGCATTGGTCCCCGACCAATTCAAGACCCCCCGGAATTTTATTCCACAATACTTTAAAATAGAACGTGCATGCCTGTAAAAAGAGATACGAGGTCGTTTCCAGAAAGAAAAGGATGCTTACCTCTCGTCAACCTGACCATTTTACAATTTCTCGGGGCGGGGGGGGACCACCCCCTGTGATTTTCCTCCTTTTTACACATCCGATTCGTATAAATTTGGTACCACAAGATAGCTTTGCGTTTTTCCTCTTTCATTGGTATCCAAATAAGTAACACATTCCCCTATGATCATAAGTTCAGGAAGAGTGAAAATACATGATATTATGTGGGGTGGGGGTGGGTTAGTACGTAAAGCGGAAAAAACTCTTGAAGGAGGAAATACTATTACTTTGATGCTAGTATATAGTCACAGCACTTAGGCCTACTCCATGATTATTTTCTTAAGCGTGAAAACACCTGTAAATATGAGCATTTTACAGACTTTTTAAAACATTTTAATCATATTTTGGTTGGGACATCCCCACCCATCTCGAAATCAAACCAATTAATAATTGACAAACCTTGACATAAACGCGCAATTAATCGCCTAATTCCTGTCCCTTTTCCATAGTTTCCCTATTCCATTGTACGTGCACGATCGGGTTCTTGGTATGAGCAAAAGGCCGCCGTGCAATTTCCTGTTTCCTCACGTTCGAGCCGCGGCGATAGCCTATAGTGTAATAGAGATCAGTGGACCGTAGCGATGCTTGTTCACTTTTTCCGTGTCTACGATCACAATACCCGACAGAAACAAATTTGGGTCAGAACCAATACGTACATATCCACAACAAAACATAGTAACGGACCCTCTGATGCAAAAACATCCACAGAACCCCTTCGTTTCCGGTATAATTGGTAATTTAAGTTTTCAGTTCCACAACACACATTCTCTATGACGGACGGATCACGTTAGTCCCTCTCGCGCAGTATTAGATCAAATCTTTTGCAGTCCTGCGACGCAGACTAGACCGTGGGAAACACTTACCGGACCGCCGTAAGCTAGAGATGCCAACTTGGGTATATTGTAGAAGGGTACAAGCCCCTACTAACCACATAGTTCATTCCCGGGGTCCTCCCCTTGTGTCTGACAGGGGGTGAGGAAAAGTCAAAAAGGTTTTGAACACCAAAAAACCTCAAAGTGTCCCCCTTTCATTCGATTGCCGTCGTTGCCCTTTTTATTCCCATAGGCTACTGTGTATTAAGTATAGGTTCTAGACAGTGTGAGTCCGTATGGGTGTAGGTTTTTTAGTTAAGTACTTTTATTAACCTTGAAATTGCTGAAGTCACTAATGACGCCATTAGAGGACTTTTTAATTTGACGATATGCTCGCGCCCTCGTGTGTATAATACAGATTTTTTTCTATTATTTTTTATTCTTTTTTATTATTTGTTCTTTTTTTTTGTTTTTTATCTGTTATTATTTTTCCATTTATTTTGTATTTGTTTATTTGGTTTTTCATTTATTTTTATTTTGTATTTATTTACTATCATTGTGTTTTAATTTATTTTTAAATTATTTTTGCCACAAAAACCCCCATCAAAACACTTTTGGCTATATTTTTAAATACCTGTGCATACTAATATAAATCGAAAAAGAAAAAAAAAAAAAAAAAAAATAAAATATTAGTAAGACATATAAATACTAAAATAAAAAAAAAAAAAAAATAATAAAAAATAACTAGTTAATTGACGTTTTTCACATCTTTCTCTGCATTGGGCATCTGTAGTTACACGTGTTTTTGACAGGTTTCTCTGCATTTGACACCTCTGATTTCACACACTTTCCAAGTTAATACCGTTAGTGTTTTTTACAATCGTTTTCTACATTTGTGACCTGCTCCCATGAAGGGCGAAACCCGGATAAAGTCGGAACTTTTTCATTTTGAGATAGCGCACATTTGAAATGCGTAGAAGAAACAAGCTTAAAATGATGTATAACAGTAAGCATTGCCATTCCTTTGTCCATCAAAAAATCAATATATGCCTTGAAATTCTTTTGTTTCTATTGATTTTACACAAGTTTATTGATCTCTGTCTCCTAAAGTACTCTGGCGACTTTGTCCTGATTTTGTGGGAGCAGGTCACTTTGACACCCTTTTCTGTAGGAGACCTTTACGTGTATTTGACACGTTTCTCTGCATTTGACACCTTTTTTCCATAGAGTTGAGACCGTCACAGTGGCCGTAACCAGACCTTTGCAAATGGGGGGGGGGGGGGGGGGGGCGAAGGGGTGCCATGCATTTTTTTTGAGGGGAAACTTGGGGTCCATCTCCATAGCACGGTACAAAAAGTCAGTTCATTTGGGGGGGGTTGAAGGGGGGGGGGGGCAAGGGTTCTGTTGGGGGGAGAACCCCCCCCCCCCCGCTGGTTTACGCCACTGGACCGTCACGTAGTTGCTGGTTTCTCCCGCCCTTTACACCTTTTTCGGTAGTTGAGACTGTTTCGCTATTTGGGTTAATATTCATGTGATATTCATGTAAGAAACATTTGTGATTAAAGTTACGGCAAATTAAAAGTTAGCCTTACAAAATTACCGGATTGTCTTTAGCCCTCTGCTAATGTCCCTATTGTTTTTGGGGTATGTTATGTTTATGTGTAAAATCTCGATGCTTCCAATGCCTGACTCTCATTTGCGAGCAACTGAAGAAAATTTCATATTTTCTGGAAATTTGCCAGTGCCGCTTTAAATCGAGGCAGAGTGGCAACCCTTTCAAGGTGATATATGGGAAAAATAATCACTAGATGGGCTCAACAAACTCGAATTTAAAGCCCGTACAGAAATTGGCTTATAGACTAGTATTATGAGATTACAAAACACGCCTGCATGGCGTGAGCACAAGAGCAAGGCACAGAGATATGTGCCCTCCAATTTCATCCTTGTCTCCCAGCGCCGCGCACGAAATGTGGTCGATATTGGGGAATATTGTTGATAGTCAGAGAGAGCGTTCATGTGACCATACAGTTGAGTATATTCAACAATTTTTTTTGCTGAAAATGATAGATTAGGGTGTATAGAAAAAGAATCTGCTGGGTGCCACCGGGCTTCCTTGGCGTGAGAAATCAAGATGCGTCGCATATTCTATTCAACCCTGTATTATCATAAATATGGAGTTACTAGATATACTATAGGATAAAATGAAACAGTGTTGGCACTTGTAACATTAAGTCATACTTCATATTCAAAATGGAAGCCAATCCAATAATTTTAAAATATATATGCCCTTTAACAGACAAATGCCTGCGATATAAAAAATAGACATGAAGTACTTAGGTTCTGTTGTGAGACACTAAAAGTGTATGTGTTGATACTTTAAAATTGTAACATGAGTCATCAATATGGCAGCCAAAAACGTTTGAACATCTTCAAAATACTTGCAACAATATTGGATGTTATAGGGTATTTTTAAAATTATTAGATTTGGCTTCCATTTTGAAGTTGAAGTATGACTTAATGTTACAAGTACCACACACTTGTTCATTGGATCCTATAGTTATCTATTAACTCCATAGTCTGAAAATATAGGTTGAAAGATAATTTCATTTAGGCAAGCATCTTGGATTTCTCAAAACGCCCAATGATGCCCAGGTGGCACCGGCAGATTATTATTGTACACACCCTAATCTATCATTTTTTCAGCCAAAAAAATTGGT
>JAMKCH010051378.1:0-17205 GCA_023653785.1 Ophioderma brevispina
ACAACTTGATTATAGATAAATCTTTGATTATTGACACCTAATCGATGTTTGAATGAGATTGATATAAACACACAATTAAAATAAATACTTTGTTTTAAAATTTGTAATCAAGTTCACAGTGTATTGTCTAGTTATTCAGGAGTTTGAATCCCTAGGTTTGAGGTGGTTTTGGCCTTGGTCAAGGTGACCGTAACACGTGGCAAGGCAAAGAGGGTATCACACTTGATAACAAGCTCAAACTGTACCAAGCAATTGTTACGCCAACTTTACTTTGTGGCTGCGAAACTTAGACTGTCTATACCAATGACATGCCAGATCTCTGAATCGCTTCCATCTAAACTGTTTCAGGAAGATTCTCAGGATTTGATGGCAAGACAAGATTCCAGACACAGAAGTTCTCACTCGCTCCAACATGATGAGTATCCATACCATGCTGATGAAATATCAACTCAGATGGTCCGGTCATGTGGTCAGAATGGAAGATTCTCGTATTCTAAAACAGATCTTCTTTAGCGAACTGGTCTGGGAAACGGTCACGTGGTGCTCCTAAGACACTTTGAAAACCTCTCTCAAGTGCTTTGATGTTGATCCAGAGAACTTAGAAATGCAAGCTCAGCAACGTTACTCATGGCGTGCAACCATTACCAATGGTGCAGTTACCAATGAGGCAAAATGCGCCCAACAAGCAGAATTGAAAGGGCAAAGAAAAGTCCAGAACTGCTAGTAGCACAGCAACAACTGCTAACTCCTCATCCAGTGTTATCTGTTCATTGTGTCGCCGATCTATCCGTGCCAAAATTGACCTTTTTAGTCACATTCGTACTCACACTTCCGTCACATCTTAGTGTTGGCAAGATGGACGAACTATAATAAAGAGCTCAGGTAGTTCCCAATTTCTAAATATTAAAACGTCAATATTTCATCCCGTATAACTTTCAGTGTTTAACCTTTTTTCTCAAAAAGTACTCCCCGTGTTCTAACCAGTAGTTCCTATTATATCCACATTTTTTTCCCATAACTCCTCAAACTCACTTATAAAGTTTCCGTCATCCTGCAGTTTTTGAACCCCCGTCACAACATCCCGTATTCTTAACTTTTTTGCTTCCTAACTTAAGTTCCCGTCATCTCATGTAGTTCCCTTCTTCTAAATAATAAAAAGGCAATCTTTAATCCCGTTAATATTTTTCTTGTAAAAATATTCCCTGTGTCCTAACAAAAAGTTTCCGTCATAAAACCAAAGCGAAATAACATGACGTGTTATTGAGTTTTTCTTTATTGATCATTTTCTTTCTCTCCCGTTTCACACTAAGGCGCCTGCTAATAGCGTCTCATGCGTAACACGGCCGTCGCAACACATAATGCCTACGCGCTGTTAGTAACGGTTATAAATAAATGGGTTATATTAAAAAAATGTCACTTTTAAAAGGTTATCAGAGGTTCAAAATCGTGAATATTCATGAAATTATCTCATTAATATTCATAAAATCTCATAAATATTCATATCTCCTTAAATGTACATATATACTTACAAATACCCACTTAACGTCACTCTGGTAGACACATACATACATACACATACAACAATTTTGGCAAATTATAGTATGATCCTTTTTATTTCGCACAAGATTATTCAAAATAAATCGGGTCAGAACTATATTTAAAGTGGATCGGGTAACACCGATCAAACAGTTTCTTTTAATGTGACCCATCAAACGGCAAAAAATGCTCTTGCACGCCTGTATCCCTCCCCAAATGAAATGTCTGGATACGCGAATGGTGATTCAAAGTAACAAAATTGGATCTCGAAAGACTCCAGCGCTGGCACAATAAAGCGCGAGACAGAGGAAATGTAATGGCTGTTTTGGTTTAGTTTTTATATACAATTTTGACACCAATGTTTTTCCAATACAGAATTTAAGAGGAGTCTGAAAATAGGGTGTCCATTTTTTAAAATGGTTCTTGGGGGTTTTATAGGGGGAAATTTTTTTTTTTTTTTTTTTTTAAAAGTGTTAATGTTTGAAATTTATAACAGTCTGTTCGGCTGCTCATAGGTTTCTAAAAAGGTATAGTTGCCATATTTACGACCTATGTTTTAGGTTACAATAGGCTCAAGAAGTTCAAGGTCATTATTTTACAGAATGGTCAGATTTGGTTGAAACTGGTTTAAATCGTCATTGGGTCATACTAAATAAGAAAAATGGATATAGATCGGTTTCGACTCAAAGGGAGACTTTTCGAGATATGACTGGTGTCTCCCATAGCACCTGTGGACCATGGCAATACTTTGCCCTCCTTTTAATTATTATAAACGTTATGACAAAGCGACCTTATATTTTCGGCTTCTGTTATACACGTAGACAGAAAGATTTGGCACCATTTTTAGAACAAAACCGTGAATCTGCAATTTTAACCCCAGTGGACCTCGAAACCGTTTACCTTGAATCTCTGTACGATAACATCAGGTAGGGGCCAAAAAGATACCTTTCGGTAATCCTTGAAAGTCTGAACAGATGTATACTTATAAAAACATTTTGCTCCTTTTAATTGCCCCTGTACAACCAGTTTTGTAAACCTTGCCCCCCCCCTTAGAATTTCATCCAAGAACCACAGTTCACAACAATGACACCCATGATTTTTGGAATCCTCGCTACGAATTTTATTTAAAAAACCTTGTTGGCAAGATTGTATATGGACATTAACAAAAATACAGTTCCCGTGGTTACTATGCGTCACCTGGTGTTATTATTACTAACTTGCTTTTGAGAAGCGAAAATAGCTGCATTTAAAAATATGGCCTGAGGATAAAAATATTTAATGAATTCATAGGTATGTTGAACCCTAATTAAAGCACAAAACGTTTTCAAATAAACCCGTTGTCACCAGTCATGTGGTAAAGGTTAAGGTGAAAATAAATATTCAACAAGTGGTTGGTGCTTAATTGGTTAGCTTTTACATCGGGTAGTACCCCGTAATTATTTAACGTTAGGGGTTTTCATCCCATTAGTTCGAATCAAATTGAAGTCTGCCCTTTTATGTTGAAGTTGAAAACTTTCTTTGAAAGGGGCATACTTTTGTTCGTATTTTTAAAAAAAAATATGTTTATCATAAAACGGTATAGGGTTAGTGCCCTTAAAACAAGAATTTCCCCACTTTCCACTAATATAAATTTGCATGCAGGAGATTCAGATTTGAACTCAGCACCCTCGAAATGACCTAAAACACCTCTCTGATCTTTTAGTGTAGGCGGTTCAAACCTTATTTCGAATGCGCTTGTAGGGCTAATGGATCCCCTTCAGTACTACGAAGAGATCGATGACGATGTAACATAGTTACGGCCAAGCGTTAAATAAAGATGAAATACATTAGCGCCTGTTTCTCTCGTATCCACGTAAACACAGTCATATGATCGGTCCAGTGTAATGTAAGCCTAGATAGCGAGAGGACAGGTGCGAGACCGTGTATTTGTCTTATTAATTCGTAGTGTGCAGAATCAGATGAATAAAGGGGGCCTTAAGATTCTACCAACCAGCGGGGCTTAAACGGGTCAGACCCGCTTGAGGGGGCAATTTCACAGTGTTGGGGAAAATTCACCTCTCAGGGGGTCAACAATGCAATTTTCCCGGTCAGAGGTCTAAAAAAACGTGATTTGGCTTGATTTTGCAATTTTGTTTCCCAGCCAAAGTCGCAGGGGGGGGGGGGAACCTGAACCCATGCCCCCCCCCCCCCCCCCCGCCGTTGTTACGCCACTGGCAACAGAACGAATAATAATATGCAATTCATAGGATAAAAATTGTTCATTGGGTGGTGCACTCATGAAAATACGTGTTGACAAAAAATTAAAAAGTGATGGCAATTTGCATAAACCACGTTTTCCAGAATGGCCGCCATTTAAAGTTGATAGCACTACTATGGTGAGGTCCTTAATCACTTCGTCATTCACAGTTCGCTAATAACAACTTGGTCTTAAACCGTTTCGTCTAAAATGCAGATGTTAATGTGCAACTTAGGCTTCTCTCTTCTTATCGTGTCCAAACATGTGGTTCTCAAATAGAGCCCTCAACCAGAGATGTGTACAACGTCTGGATGCTTCACTGAATTCCGCAAGGCCCTTGTTTGTGCCATGGTGCTCCAGCCAGGGGCAGCCAAAGAGGTGTCAGGTCTGTGGTGCTGTTCCACACCACCAGGTAGATCCTGGTCGTGCTTCCAGAATAGCCCCACTTGCAAGGAAACCTAGATCGGCCGGTTCTGGTGCTCATCTATTGAGGAATTCGCCATTCAGCCCATGAGGAGTCAGCTCAGAGGTGGAAGATGCTCACCAGAATCAATACCAATTGATGTTACTAGGTGATGCGCATAGTCTTCTTCCACAAGGCTATTCTCTTTACCTCCTTAGAGACTGTTCAAGAGGTTGGGACTTTGCTTAAGAAAACCTCTCATAGATTTAAGGCCGGTGGCAGCAGGTATCTGTCCAGACGTAGGGTGCTTCACATTAATTACTTGGCAGCTACGTTCTTGCAGGCTCGCTACGCTACGCCGGAAAAAATTTTGTCGGGGAGCAATTCCGCTAGGATGTTAAAATTTCCGTTGGTGTTGGACGGAGGCATCCTGTGATAAGACAGGGAGTCAAGCTTCTTGGCTGGGTGATCTTCCCATTAAAACCAGGGGGGGGGGCGCGGCATACTCTGCACATGATTACCACAGGGCAAGTGCCGTCAGATCTTAGGTAGTGGGGAGCACCCCTATCTGGTGCCAGGGAGTTTGTTCAAGAGTTATTGAGTTGTTGACATACTTTATTCTTGTCTTCTCAAGGGGTCTTATAGAGAGAGTGCTGGCCAAGGGTGACCCTAGGTAGCACAGGGTTATCCAGTGCTTCCATTGGAGTTCAGACCAGTAACTGTAAAGCGCACGTTGGCTTCACGGTCTGCGTAGATGGAAGCACAAACGGGTTCTTTGATGGATTTGCAAGTAGGTGGTTTTCATCATTATAAGGAAGTGCTGGAGTTCATCCAAGCTTTGGCGAGCTCTCTCACTCACTGTGAAAGTCGGCCATCTGTGTGCTAATTCCAAGATCGTTCGCATAAATAAAAGACAGTTCCTGCACTCCTAGGTTGGTCTGGTGGTATAAGGTGACAGGGAGAGGTGCAAAGCAACTCATGTCGGTAGAACCCATTCTTGAGCCGTCATCGGTCTTTTGCTCCTAGCTCGAACAAACAGGATCCGGTTAGCCAGCAATCCACGGATAAGCTCACTCAAGCGGAGTCCTTGGTAATTTCCGGAATCTTAATGGAGTAGGCATCTGTGATTACCAGTGTCGTATGCTGTGAGAGGTCGAACGAACACAGCTCCTGGTTACCATACCCTTCTCGACAACATCCTCGATGTGGGTGGAGTAGGTTGAGTACTGGCGGTTGTTGATTGCTGGCCGGAAAACCTGCTGTTCTTGGTATAGGTTGTTCGTCTATTCACAGGTGCGGTACGATGCCAGAAGGCGTTCAAATGGAGATTGTAGTATGGCCTAAGGATGTTAGGTCTGTTAGCTCTGGGATCGGATGGATCTTCCCATGCTTTAGGAGGCCATAAATGTGCATTTCCTCCAGATCCTTGGAACCTGTGGGGAAATTAAGGGCGAGCAATGTAGAGCTCAAGAAGCATTCCTTTGCGACCCTGGGCCAAGAGTTTAGTGCTCAGTAGAGATGTTGCAAGGACATGACTTGCTTTTCATGGTTTGAAATTGAGAATAACCGGATTTCCCAATTCGCCATGTTGAAGGGGCGAGTGTAAAACAGGGTCACCACATACCTCTTGATGGTCTAGTTGATCTCTTGGGTTTCTTGCTGCCGATGTGCCATTTTATAAAGCAGTGGTGGGAAACTTGGTTGGGTTGTAACATTTGGCTGCTGTGGAGTCTGTTGGATCCCCTCGGAGCTTACGGATGGTAGACCATGCTTCATTGCTGTTATGGGCATATCGGTGGATTCAATAAAGTGTGCCAGGTTTGATCTTTTCCCTGGAGATCCTCTCCGGACATCCTCCCTTTAGCAGTTGTTGCAGCCGAAAAAGGATTATAGCTTCAACCATGTGATATACTTTGATATCCTTCAGAAAAATTCCTTGGAAAGGCCTGGTATTATATTCCGTCCTACAGCTTCTGGGTATGAGTCTCCGTGCAGTCTTGTTCACTAGTGGGCAAATTTGAATATATGGGGTTTTGGAGCCACTTAGATAATACCACTTAGTTATTTCCTTGATCATAATAACCGAGGTTCCAATTGAAATTTTGTTTAACCATTTGGTAATATCCAAGAGGGTCTAATTTCCCACTCGTCTAAACATTGGCGTCTTACCACCCATTTGGTTTAATAACAGTGGGATAATAACCATTTAGTTAAACCCATTGTGTCTAAACCCCTTTCGTTCGTCTAATGATCTGTTGGTCTAATTACCATTTAGTCTAAACCCATTTGTCTAACCATTTCGTCTTCTAATGTCCATTTGGTCTAATTACCATTAGTCTAAACCCATTTTGTCTCAAACCCATTTAGTCTAATGATCAGTTGGTCTAATTGCCATTTAGTCTAAACCCATTTTGTCTAACCCATTTCGTCTAATGAATCATTTGTCCTAATTGCCTTTAGTCTAAACCCCTTTTGGTCTAAATCCCATTTCTCCTAAGACCAGTGAATCTAACACCATTTATCCTAACGCCAAAAAAAGGAATATATGACCGTCATGAGGAAGATAATCATCAAATCTATCTGCACTACAGTCCGGTACTCCAACTCAAAGAGGTCGGGATTCAGGTACCATAGGGTCCTATGTTGCCCACAGCAAGACTTCCTGTCACGCAAAGGTCAAGCTTGAAATGAATGCAATAAACTACACGACTTATATGCTGTGGGACATGTCCTTTATTTTGTTGTTTTGGTTGTCTCCATCGGGGGGCTAGGGGAAAACCAAGTGTAATCATAATAATTATTGAAATCATATATCGTCTGTTCCCACAAATAAAACTGGCAGCATTTTCTTGAAAAAGATAAAATGTCCCACTTCAATTTCATTTCCCCAATAGCAGTGACTAGTGGGAGTCACATATACTTCGCAAACAATGGAGCTATTAAGATATTCAATTACCGGCTCCGTATGCGGTGTAGAAAAACACTCAATTCCCTTTCATCTGGGCCTGCAGGATCATTTTGTTAGATTGTCGCGCAGCTGAATAGATTCAGGTTACCGCTCTCCAATTTAGACGTACTTTTTTCAGGACAAAATACTTTACTCATTCACCAATAAATCAATATTGAGCTTCTATATTGCGTGTTAAATTTTATTTGGCCATTTTTTCATCAATTTATTCGAAAGGAAGAAACCTTGAACAAACTCATGAAAGAATGTTGCTGGCAAGTTTGACCTAGCAACTGTTGTGCAGAACCACAATCCGTAACTTATTTCAACGTAATTCTATTCAATTTACCGCTTTTCAGAAAAAATTTAGTGTCACCGACCTATATTATAATGTACACTGGTTAGTTATTGTGAAAGAGGGACTGTTATTTGTCACTCACCCAATGTGGAGTGTTACCCCTTGCTCTAGAACAATGGCCCCACATACCGGGCCATTTTAATATCTTTAGCCATGGTTATTGCTAAGTCTTACATATCCACTGGTCTCTGATATTGGAAAAAGAAAATGATGGATATTTTATTTATTTTTAAGAAAATGTTCCAGTTTTATGTGTCGGAAACGAATGTTTTGTGAGTGTATTAATTATTTATGAATTTCCACACTTGGTTTTCCCTTCGCCCCTCGATGGACAACATATTTTGTTATACAGTTGGTTTATTTGGTCCACGCCACATAGTCATTATGGCAATCTGGTATCTCTCCAATTCAGCCACGCTTGAATTTTTTTTTAAAGCGTGGGTGTAGATGGTATCCGTATGGAGAGTACAAACCACCCTGGCCTGAGCATTATGTCCAAATTCAGTGTCCATCTTCAACGGATTGTTTTTTCTAAATCCGATATGGGTGGACAATTAGTCCTTATAGAAATTTATGCCCTAACGGAGCAGAGGTGAATATCGTTCCTTAGGGATTAAGGTGTACATGTCCACATGGACTGTCAATACTCGGATTAGTATCTAAGGTGAACTTCAGTCTTGAGGAACTATGTCCAGGTTCAGGTATAATATCGATCCGTAGAGTTTATGTCAAGTCCGTACGGAGGACGGACTTATTAGTTCGTAGGAACTATTGTCCATTTTTAAGTGTACACTACTTGTTCTTAGGAATTTGTGTTCAGGTCCGAGAATGTTAACAATTAAACAAGATGTCACCTCATTATAACTATTCAGTGACAGTCTGATTAGATTCAAGGAAATTGAAATTTAAAAAAAGAAATCAATGAAATATAAAATAAAAACAACTAAAAATGGGCATGTTTTACTACAAAGGAAGTAGGAAGTGAGTTCTTCAACCGAATAATTATTATAAATACCTATAGTTAAACTGCTCGCATAACAAAATACTTAAATCAAAAAGTGCCACAGATTTTAATTGATCATTCAAATATTTTTAATTGTATGCTGTTTCTACACTTTAGAAAAAAAATGTGACTTAGCATTTTCCCCCTGGCGGCCCTATATGGAACCCTCAAAATGGAACCTCAAAATGTTTCATAAGAATCTGAGAACCCCAAAAAGGTTCTAACAGAACCATGGAAATGTTGCTATAACAGCGTTAATAACTCGTTTTGGGTTCATTAAGAACATTATCCTTGTCGTAACTACCTTTTTTACATGTTTACCAAGGAGGGTGGGGACCGGCGTGTGGTTACCACCTCCTTTGGGATTTTGTATGCTTATGAACTTTGATACCAGTGGATATTTTTGGTCTTTTTCTTTCCATATGATACCAAAAATAAGTAACCAACATACCTATGATGGCGTCACAATGACGTCGAAAAGTCCACGAATCGGCAAAATGTGTATTTTTCTAGAGAAAATAGCGAAAGTCCAATTTTGCGGCTGTGTTTTGGAAAATAGGGTAAAAGTATGGGTAAATGCCAAATGTATTAAGGGTGTAAATACGAGACTCTGGAAGGAATGAGTACACAATGAAAAATTGAGAGATGTACTATGATATAGGCCTATATCTAAAAATAAATAAACAGGGCTACTATTCCTTGGCCAGAGGTCCGAATGCGACATCCCTAGGAACCACAATCCCCGACTATATCTCTAGGGGAATATATCTCATTTGACACCGGTATATTATTTTTAGGTTTTCAATGTAAATTTATTCCCCTTACAAAGGTGGGAATGCTGCGTGAACACGGATTACCACAATTCACCCTGAACGAGCATTTCCATCGACTAAAGAACCTACCCTACACTTGTTTTGCGCCCCCCCCCCCCCAAAGAAGGGGCCACCCCTCAGTCTTTTTTGGAAAAAGGGCCCTTCTTACGCTGTTCTTGTTCACGCATCCAAAAATATCCACCTTTGAATACAATGCTGCCCCCCCCCCCCGAATTTGTTAAAAGAACCCACTTCCGGTATTGGCTTTTGTAAATATAAAGGGTTAGAACATTAGGAACTCATGAAATCCAATTTAGACATCAGTTATTGGTTATACGCGTAAAAGCGAAATTTTACGAAAATTCTTATTTTTTATAATACAGTAATCTAAAGCAATATTTTCGTATTTCACAATCTTTGGAGCTACAGAATCTACTGTAAAAGGTTATTTCTTGGTTTTTTTGGCGCGACGAAGACGAACAAAGATTATTTACAAGACTGTCGTAGCAACTGGACAAAATTGGTGTCCGCTAGATACAGTATGTGAAATCAGGCTTTAAAGACCCACCATTTCAGCATCGCTGAATTGCCTCCCATTGCGGGTTTTTGAATTGCCAGCATTACAATCATATCGATCTTCAGATGTTATTGCCCCCCCCCCCCGATCTCTCAGTGCTAATAACTGTCAATTAATCCACTTTGCTGTTTTGGTTGGAAGATAACAGAGCTGGCAACGAAAGTTTTTATAAACACGATATATCCTACTTTAAGTTCACACATTAGTGGTTAACATTTGAATTAACTTTCTAGATTTAATGCCGTGGTTAAAGATTAGGCAAACGCGAAATGCGAAAATGTTTTTATGCATTTTGACCCATTTTAATTTTTTTCGGCCGCTAAAACTTTTCTCCTTTTGGAGTGTTTTTTTAAAGATTTTCCAATTGAGTCAAAATCTTCAACTAATAATATATAATAATAATAATAATGATGTGCTCCAAAACACAATTGTAAAGGCGATGCGCGCGGGTCTTGTTTTTGTTGGTTTTTTTTCTTGGCCTATAAATGCGCACAGTCTGTTTATGCATGAAACTAAGTACCTGAATATTTGGAGCCGAACGAGATTACTACGGGGTACCGTAAAGAAGGTCTATTTTTAAGATTCGACCCACCAAAACTTTTTTCAGGCCATGATCAACCGAAGGAGCATCTTTCTTATCAGCTAGGGCCGATCTGGCTGTCTTGAATCGAAGAACCCCTCACCACGCTAGGTATTTAGATCATTTTTGGCACGTGGGTGGGCATGTTGGGTGTTTCTCATCTGTGTTGTTTTGTTCGTCCTGCTGCTGCTGCGCTGCTTCCCTCGTTTTGTTTTTTTTTCTTGGATTAAGGACCCCAATGGAATTGAAGCTTTTTTAAAGGCTTCTTGGGCTATCCTTGGGACTCCTGGTTTATTATTCATATCCCAAGCTGCAATAATTTTCCCTGTACCTGTATACAAGGTTTTTTTAATTTAATTTATGTCAATATGATGATCTTACTTGTATGTTACCATTCTATTCTATTCATGGGTGCAATTTTTTAGTTGTTTGAGTACTGAATAAAAATGAAATGATGGCTTTCAATTGAATATTTTTGTAATAATTTTGTATTTCTTTTATCATTTTAGCTTAGAAAAGCTGTTTTCAAGAAAAAGTATTTCATATTATTTTCTCACCATTTTGGCCAACATATGCCAGTCGATCTCGATGCTGTGTTTATAGCTATTTATTTAGAGTAAGAAAAAACGAAAAAAATGAAATGCATCACACACCAAAATACATTTTAAGCATGACAACATTGAACAATGTTATGTGTTAACAAACAGAAGTTTGACAGCATCAAATTAAAGGTCAACTTCATTTCCACATATCACATGACTGTAAACAGTTTTATTTTCACGGCAACTTAATTTACGAATTAGCAAATCACCATATTTTGCAGCATTTAATTTGACTAATTTGAATCAACCTGCTATGTTATACTATGGGTCATTCAGCTTATCGGCGCAATTTAATTTAGCATTTGGAGTCTTAGCCGAAGTAGCGAAATTAAATGGCCAGCGAATTTAATGTATTTTACTTGTGTGTAGACAACGTAGTGAGTATACCACTGGGGGCATAATACGAAATGGTATAGCCGATGTGGTGATTATAACGAATGGTATTTGTCCTAAATGGTTAATAGACAAAGTGAAAGTAGAGTATGTGGGTATTAGACTATTTTTAGACAAAATGGAATTAGACTATCTGGATTTTAGACGAAATGATATTAGACGAGGTGGACATTCCCCGGGTGATTTAGTGTCAGAAAGTATGTTGTCGGGTCCCAAGAGGTTCAATATACAATTGCCAGGATTGTCGGAGTCATAAAATTTAAATTATTCAGTCTTTGTTTTATAAATTAGATGAAATAAATGTTCTGATCACTGAAGTGATTCCTGACATTATTGGCCTCACAGAAACATGTTACATGAGTGAAATGGATACTCTGAGCTGCCAATTTCCCAACTATACATTGTACCGTAATGACCGTGCAGATGGGCTATGGCGTGTGGCTTTTATATCCATAGCAGGCTCGAGACTAATTTGCTATATCTTTCTCAACCTGCGCCCAGTAAATTGGAAACGCGTCTAAAATTACCCTGCCATAACACTCGCCCGGTCCTGAGTTGAATTGTTATGGGCCTAAGTTTGCACTTAGTACTTTGAGAACTTGATATTGGTTCTCGTGAATCATTGAATCTTAGTGCGGTATTGCACACCCTCCGGAAATTATTTGCTTAGGCGACTTTAACTGTGACATTGAACGCCAACTGAATGGAAATGGAAAGGCGCCATCCATCATGGATACCTATCCAAGACCAATATTACTAGGCAACTCGCATACTCAATTTTCTAAAACATGCATCGACCACGTGTGGACTAACCGTCCCGAATGTATACCAACCATGGTGTCTAACATTTCCATTTATGATCATATGCTGGTTTACGCAATTAGCAAATCTCAGAGGATTGTCAAGGCAACCTCGCATATTAAAGCACGTCTACCGTTCTTTTGATTAGACGCCTTTTTAAATGATTTAAAACAAATGCCCATGGGTACAATTGAGGTGTCAGATGATCCTTACTGGGCTGGAGTTCTTTGAAGGCCTTTTTATCCCCTGTTTGTGATAGCCAGGCAAACCCTTATAAACAAATTAAGATCCCTCACAAACCACCACCCTGGTTTTGATGATGATTATAATCCATCTCAGAAAGAACTTCAGTGCCTAAATCCGGGCTCATAAAGTAGGTTTTCTGAGAGGACGGGGCAGTGTACAGAGCAACAGAAATAAGTCAACAATTTAGCTACCAGGCTAAAGATGGAATTTTTGAGGCCTCATACAGGGAAGCTTGTACAGATTCTCGAAACTATGGAAAACCATTAAAACTGTTTCCCTGCTTCTCATCATAAACCAATAAGTATTTTTAAAGATCATCATGTTGTTGTAACTGAATGCTGAAATATTGTCAATGAAGTTTAAAAACGAATTTTTCTCTCACATAGGTAAAAATCTTGCTGAAGCCTGTGATCCAGGCGGACCCAGTCCTTGAAGATGATTCCCCCAGGGGTACAACACTGGGAGCCAGACGGTTCAAATTCACCAGATTACAGAATAGGATGTTTGTTTACACTTCTAACAAAACCTTGATGTCAGGTAAAGCCACCGGACTTGACAATTCCTCCTAAGCTTCTCAAGGTGGGTCATCATTATCTGGCCAATCCTGGCTATATTATGACCTTAGTCTGGCCAATGGTGTTGTTTCCCTCTGCCATGGGGGGAATCAGTCGAGTTTCACCAATCTTCAAGGAAGGGGACCCCCCTGGATACCAGCAGTATAGACCTATTTCTGTTATCCAGCATGCATGAAAAATTTTGAAAAATTAGTGCACACTCAATTGTACAGCTTTTCATTGGATCAAAATAACATTTTGTCTTGCAACACTCAGTTCGCAAAGCATTCCCGCTCAAACGTGCTTATGATGTTTCTGATTATCTGCTTGATATATTAGCTCGGGTTTTTTAACAGGGCGTTGTTTTAGACTGAAAAAAGGCCTTTGACACGGTCCATCATGTATTTCTCATTAACAATCTTGAGGCTATGAATGCATGGCCTGGAAACTTGAATGTTTTCGTCACATTTAATGATCGCTTTCCAAATAACACAAATAGGTGATAATTACTCAACCAAGACTCCTGTTGAACTTGGAGTACCACAGGGGTCAATACTTGGCCCCCTACTTTTTACCTCTATATTAATGAGCTTCAACCAGCTTAGCTAGTCCTGATCAAGGTTATTTGTAATCTGATGACCCACAATTTTTTTTCAGAGGAAAACGTTGAGGGGTATAATAGAATAACCTTAATCTTGAGCTAATCATTCTCCAATGGGCTACAGAGAAAGTGTTCATACTTTGAATGTTAAAAAACTAAAAAATTCTGTTTGCTACCAAACTAGCCACATCTAGTGGGCCCTTGAAAGTTTACATTAAATGATCCAATAGAAAATGTCACCAGTTTTAATACCTTGGCATATGGCTTGACCCTTCTCTTGACCTGGACAACTAATATTGACAATTGTTGCCCAAAAGTAATAACGTATTGGCTGCTCTGCGCCACGCCTGCGCATTCGTAATGTCCCTTCCTCAACATCCCCTTATCTTCTTTTTTGAAATCACTTATGGCCCTCACTTTGTATTTAATTTTAGTATGGGGAATGCATCCAATACTAAGCTGACCAGGCTTGACACCTTCAAAATGCAGCTGGTAAAATCCTTCTGCCTCCCCGGAGGTATCCCCCCCCAAACGGGGATTTATTCTGTTTAATAAACTTGGGTGGCTAACGCTGCATGATCGTCGTTCTTTACATTCTTAATGTCAGGTCTATAAAAGTCTACACACATGTCTCCCATCAACCCTGTGTAATATGTTTAATCATGTTTATGAAACCTACTCATGGTAACTAGGGCAAAGTACTCAGTGCCTGTTCCTCCTGTATGGCAAATGATTCGATAAGCGTAATTACTTCAAGAGGGCTGTGTCCATTCAATGCACTTCCATTATAAGCCAAAAATCCGCTTCCACCAAAGTGTTTAAGCTTTCAATATGTTTTGTCTCAATACCTTGTGTTGGCTTATTATATACTTGCAATTTTTCTCTCCTTAGCTCCTAACCATTGGGGGGGGTGTTTGTGAGGTGTGTATGTTCGTGTGAATATGTGTTTCCAGTTGGTTGTTTGGTGAACAGAGATGAGAGTGTGTGAGTGAGTGAGTGAGTGAGTGTATGTGTGTTAGTGGTGTGTGTGTGAGAGAGATTGAGTGTGTGGAGGGAGTGAGTGAGTGCGTGATTGAGTGAGTGAGTGAGTGAGTGAGTGAGTGGTGAGTGGTGTGTGGGGTGGGTGGTGGGTGAGTGAGTGAGTGAGTGAGTGCGTGATGACGTGACGTGAGTGAGTGCGTGAGTGCGTGCGTGGTTGTGAGTGGGTGGGTGGGTGCGTGAGTTCGTGCGTGCTTACGTGATGCGTGCTGCTTGCTTGCGTGCGGGCGTGACGTGAGTGAGTGCGGAGTGAGTGAGTGTGTCAGAGTGTTGTGGGAAATGTGTGTGAGCGTGTGTTTTGGTCGGGTTTTTGTTGTAGGTTTTACTTACTTTTAGGTTTTCCTAACATATTCATCTCCTATGTATTTTTTAATTTTTAATGCTTTATGGAATCTCCCCTGGGCCTGGGTTTGACTTTTTTGGTCTAAGACCTCATTAATCTATTTTGGGTTTTGTTTTTACTTCTGTTGTGTTATTTTTATTCCTTTCATACTTTTGATGTGATTATGTTTGACCCCTGGGCACCCCTGCAACAGTGTCGCACTGGGGTTTCCCCAGGCAAAAGAAGACTATAATATAATAAATAAAATTTATATAAACGGCTATTTTTCAAGATGGCCGACATCAAGTCTAAGAAAACCGTATATCTCTTATTATATACGTAAGCAGATGATTTTGGTGTCAAATTGTGTGTTTTCCTGAAGGACCAAGGATTCAAAGAAGGTATTCCTTAACATGTAGGATGGAATAGAACAGTGGTGTTTACTTGCATTTGGTCACTTTTCCGCAAGATATCGCAGTATTTTAAATACAAGTAACCAGAGTGGGTTAACTTCAATGGCAATGGCATGCTTAATGGGGCAAAGTGATAATTTTATTTTACCCAGAGCTTTGAATAATTAATACCAACACCTAATCCTCAGTAACTCCACCTCAGAACTCCCTAACTGGCGTTTAGGGCCCCTATGAAACGAAAAACCCAAAACATTGACTATCACTCAGTGTGCACGTTACTATACCATTTATTGTTCGAAATTTGGGACCATTTCCTCTTGACATCCTGAACAAACAATATCGTTCTAATAAAGTAATACAAGTCTAAATATCAAAATTCACAAAATTCCCATGCGTCTTCCAGATATATGTAGTGTTGAATACATATAGAGTAGTCAAGGTGTCACATTTTGGGTGTCACACTGGTAGTCTATGAATAACATTGCGCACGACTCATCTGAAAGTTTTGAGAATATTGCTGTTGAAATCCTTGACCTACAAAACATTCACTTTGTCACCAAAATCGTCATCCTAGGTGCTGTGTAGCATGAGGTATAAATGATTTTGCCTTTTATATGTTGACCATTTTGGAAAATAGTGACGTATTGAAACTTCCATTACTTTTATATTCATCTGACAATTTTGTAAATAGTTTTATTGAACTCTTTGACCCAGAAAATATTTAATTGGCACCACAATTATCTTCCTAGGCTAAATAATAAGAAATGTAAGATTTGTGTCAATAAAATGTCAGCCATCTTGGAAAATATCGGCACATGCAACATTTATAATTTTGGGAATAGTTTTATTGAACTCCTTGACCCAGAAAAACATTTTTTTACAACAAAATTGTATCTTAGGTGTTTTTGACTTTAATATGGCTTCCATTTTGGAAAACAGCGTCGCATGCAAATTACCACCACTTTTAATTTTGTCATCACCCGTTTTCATGAACTCCACATCCCTACGGTCAATATTAGCTATGATGACAAATGTTATTATCCCGGCCCTGGTACCAAATTCATCTGACAATTTTGTAAATAGTTTTATTGAACTCCTTGACCCAGAAAATATTTAATTGGCACCACATTTATCTTCATAGGCTAAATAATAAGAAATGTAAGATTTGTGTCAATAAAATGTCAGCCATCTTGGAAAATATCGGCACATGCAACATTTATAATTTTGGGAATAGTTTGATTGAACTCCTTGACCCAGAAAAACATTTTTTACAACAAAATTGTATCTTAGGTGTTTTTGCCTTTAAGATGGATTCCATTTTGGAAAACAGCGTCGTATGCAAATTACCACCACTTTTAATTTTGTCATCACCCGTTTTCATGAACTCCACATCCCTACGGTTAATTTTAGCTATGATAACAAATGTTGTTATCCCGGCCCTGGTACCACTCTCCTAAACTGGTTGGTGCTGCAGCACTACTGTGCTCGCCAGTTTCTCCGAGCTTCTACACGTATATATTTTTATAATTATTTTGGTACTTATCTTGATGCCAATGGAAGGAAAAAAACTCTAACCTATCCTGTGGTACCAAATTAATAGGAATCAGTTGTTCAATAAAGAAAATCATAGGAGTTAGTACCTCCCCCCTCCCCTTTGTGTGTGTGTGTGTGCGTGTAGTTTACAGACAATAGCTGAAGTAAACCAGGGCTAAAGCGTGTCTTCTTTACTTTCAAATCTCGGTAAACTAGATCCATCACCAGAACTTTTTTTTTTTTTTTTTTT
>JAMKCH010051379.1:0-10690 GCA_023653785.1 Ophioderma brevispina
CTTTTTACAGTGTAGGAGAAGAAACAGATCCTTGCCAAATGTCGAGGGGCTTACATTTACATCACAACAACTCACACCCACCACGCCCTCAACGGGAAACTTTTGGACCCATATAAATGAGCTGTGGATGAGTGAATGTGAGTTTCCAGACTGATGAATCTCTAAGAGTAGAGTACCAACCTTCACAATTTGCTTGATTTGACAATTGAAATCAATCAATTATATATAAATTTACTAAGCAACAAAATTAAATACCTATTGTTGATGGTTATCAAAGTCTTGCTTGGTGAAAGTGAGGAATTAATCCGAAGATTGTCCATTTCATCAAAACGCGAGCTTGGCCATCGTTATCATCAGCATTAAACGACGACCCCATAGTAGCCATCATTGGTGAATTGAGTAAATACCGACTGTACATCCACATTCTTATTTACATCATCGCCCTACAGAATTTATAATAATCAATTGAATGCGATGAAGTTTATTACCGACAGAATTATAGTAATTTTCAAATAAGTGATACCAATTCATTAAAAGTTTTTGGTCTGTCCATTCACCGTGAGAGGTAAGAGAATTATTTTAACGGCCACGGGTAAAAAATATGATACTCATACAATATATAGAATGTCTTTAAAAATAAAGAATAAAATAGACCCCCCCACTAAAATAACAATTCACATCTAAGATAGATGATGTTTTCAATTCAACTATCAGTATGAAAACTCCAAGCAATTTATTTCATTAAACGTTGTTATTTTGAAACATAAACTTACCTTTGACACTGCAAAATATCTTTTATCGTATCACAGCATTGGAGAATAATGTAATTCTTCTATCGAGGCACACATAACACACTAAGTTTTTCTTTGTCATCAAAAGGACCAACCTTGCATTAAGAGGTTAGCGCAAACGGATTGACATCTTGGCCACAATAATCATAATTCCTTCAATCATTAACAGACTTTGCATAACGGGGTTGAATACATCAGTTTTCCAGTAAACCGATTCTGCAGTAACTTTGTACCAATGGTCACATATGTACTGTACTGGCACCAGCCTAGTCCCTGCATGGCCGGGGATGACCCCATATCAATAGCATACTCCGGCCGGAATATGCAGGAGTCCTCACGTAATTGAAATCTACTGAGAGTACAATACACTTCCGAACCGCAGCAGGTTTGGCGATATCATGAGGACCTGTGACATTGCTCGAATCGGTAGAGTTAGGTAACATTACTTTCCATGGTTGAAATGAATATTGAATGAACCGCAGAGCGACATAACTAGTTGTCCCTGTGTCTGGATTACAGAAGTCTAGGATGTGAGGCCACCAGGCTTCTATCTATTTGTGTTCTCCCATTATGTACTGCACGGCATCATAGTTTCAAGCACTGTACCCAATAGGCTCGTCTATAAGGTCACGTTTTATTTCCGCATATGTTTTTCCGTGCAAAGCTGTCCATTGGGACACAAGAGGTATTAAAGTGTTTATGTCACAGATCCACATCACCCCTATTCTCCAAAGGTAAAGGTGATCCAGTAACTAACGGAAACGTACCCACTTTTGATATCGATATAGAATGTGGGTCTCATTCATTTAATTTCATTTGCCAAATTAAAACAAACATAAACAAAAATTGGTTACAATACTGTATTGCAACACATCAATTAAAACATTCCACACGAGGAGGATGGTAACTAACACTAGACATGTAGAGGAAGAGATTTAGTGGTCCAATACAACTTGATCCTTTGGCCACACACACAAACATATCACCATCTACTCACAAATCGCCCCTTCCAACGACACACTTTTCATCTCCCCCCCCCCCCCCACTCCCACACATACACACAACAAAAATTTTTAAACCAACATTACAACACCGAGCTGACTCAACTGAGACTACTTGACTCTCCCCCACACCCACACAAATGCACACCCATAAAAATAAAAACAAAATTACCCAAAAAACCACTGAAGCTAAAACTAAGATTTTAAAGTGCACTTTGCCAAAGATATCCGTCTAGCCCGTTCCTTTTCATTATTATCAATTGTCTTCTTTTGTTCCACTGTCCATTATAGTTACTAAAGCGGTCAGTAGACCGTTTATCTAAACTTATGATATTCATCACCCCCTTTATTTTTTCCGAAAGTGGTCTCTGGACACTCCGGAGAAAAATAACGGTCTGATGAATATTCATAGTTAAACAATAAAGGACATTGAACAAAGGAAAATACAAAAGCTAGTGGATTGTCGATTACCATCTGATGGTTAGCTATACATGTATATGGTCCACGAATCAGCCAAGATAGTGATTCAAAGTCTGGGAAACCTTCAAGGTGACTCTACACTTATTGTGGATTGTCGGATAACTCTTCTGTTCAGCTAAGCCTGTATATCGACAAAGAATAAGCCAAGCTAGTGATTTAAAGTCAGGAAATGTTCCAAAAAGAAACATTTAAACGCGTATCTTTTACCCATAACGCCAAGATCAACTGATACGGGATTTAAAAATAAAATTGAGGGATAAACGTATAAAAAGGGAATTTTTCTGCCTTTGTGTTTCTTTATACGCATACGAGTGCGAAGATAGCCTTAAGACAGGCCTATTTAAGATTTCCTAATAGGGTACTTCTTGGCTAAAAACTTAGCCTGCGTAAACAGGCATTCGGGTTATGCACCGCGGATAACCTGTATCAGATCTTTAATTCTGTGTCAGAATCCGGGGTCGATATACTGTGAAAGGGTTTTTGAGAACTTAACCTACTTAAATATCCAATCCTGCCTACTAAATAACAATTAGACACGGCTTAACCAGTCAATAGGATATCTTCTTCTCACGATGGGGACCATTTCTTATCTCAGATAGGCTTTTCTTGACAATATATTATCTCTCTATAGATAACCCTATATCGGGTAAGACCATGGGTGGAGACTCTTCACAAGTGACATAACCGCTCAATTGTGTTTCAATTAGAAAAACGTAATGGCTGCTTCAAATATTAAAAAAAAAAGATTTATTTATATTTCATTTTACTGAAAATATACAAAAAACGATTTTCGTTCTGTCACGACGTATTCAGATAAAGAATTCAAAACACACCGTTATGAAACATATGGAGTTTTGATAGGTCGGGCTTGCCTGATAGACTCCGACCTAGCGGTCGAGTCTAATAGGCTCGCGCTAGGTCGGAGTCTAATAGCCTCACCAGACCTTAATCAAAACACCATTATTTTTATAACTGTGTGCTATCTCATCTTTAATTATTACAAAAACCTGGGGAGGTTTAACAGAAGGACTTTGATTACGAATATCAGCAGGGAGTTGATCAAAGAAAGCCCGGAAAACGATTAAAACGGTAATTTTCACGGAATCAGTACGGGCAAAAGTATGTGAAAACTTAAGGTATCTGCATGGCGAGATTGAGACAGAGTAAATTGAAAAGGATCAATATCATAATTGCCATGCAGACAGTACGACCAATGCAAGAGTCCAGGTATGTAAATCTCTCTCTCAGTGATATGAGGTCCAGGCTGCTGAAGACGCTCACAATACTGAATTCACCCACACCCCTGGGGTGCTGGATGCAACTACGGGCCATCCCCGTTTTTTTATTTTTTTTTTCCAAAAGAATTTACGTTGACCACCTTGATATGGTACCCAAGAAGGAAGGCCGTAAATTCAGAATTGGACGACACAGTGTAAGTATAAGTCCTGACAAAAATGTTTGGATCATTGCAGCGAACCACCGCCACTAAAACCAAGAAGCTAGAGGCAGCGTGAAGTGACAATTTTTAACATGATCACTCCATTTTAAATTATACGTGATGATGAGACCAATAATTGTGACTGGGAACCAACACCCAAGGTGATTGAGAATTGAATTGTATGGGAGCCAGCGCCAGCACAATTTCTTGTCCTTCTGATAATCCTCATGACTTTACACTTGGCGTCAGGGTTGAGCGCACCAATTCTTTTTTTGTTGTTGGAATGACCACTCACTCTGACAATATCACAGGGGAATCATTTTAAATGATGTTGACAATCACGACGAACAAAGGGGTCTGTATAGAAGGGTGTCATCAGCATACTGCGGGAAAGGAGAATTGAACGTAATTTGGTGGCAGCTCTAATCAAATAAGTTAAACCCCAGGAAAAAAGAGGCCCGGAGCACAGACCCTAAGCCAGGACCCAGCGTATAACAGCAACCCGCCCACCCTGAAGAGGCACAACGAAAATGCACGCACTGAAACCAACCGTTGTGAAAGCAGTTAATAGTCCGGCGGGAGCCATAGTTCGGGCTCCTTAGACGATGACGAATAAAAGCGTGAAACTAATGTTGCTTTAAAGAGGCAACTGAATCGATTGGCCCTATTGTTCACCATTGTTCCCTGACTATGTATACGTGCGCGGCCGGACATAATTACTTCTACAAACCGGTGCTAAAGAAAGGAGAAACCAATGGCCATGCAAAGTGGCCTCAGATACCATATGGGTGAAGTTTAGACAGAAGAATTGGGTGACTAACTTTATCAATGCCCTGCTCGCAGTCCAAAGATTACATCAACATCAGTGGGATCGTTCTCAAGGATTTTGAGCCCAGTGGTGGTAAACCTTTGCCAAGAGAGTTGTACATTAACGGGCCCCGATATAAAACCATGTTTCTTGAGATGAGATATAAGCCGTGGGTATCACAGTAACAACAATGTTTTCTTGTAACAACACGCTCACACTCAAGCAGTTTACCTACAACTGAGCACAACGCCATGGTCTGTCATTTTGTCTGCTCAACGTCACCAGATTGTGTATGGGCACAAACATATTGCCCTTTTCCCAGTCTTCTGGAATTGCACTTTCTTTTAGAAAATTTAACAATAGGCAAGTGACAAGCAACTGGAGCATGCAGTAATAGCTTTAACATGGTAGAGGTAACGCACATCAGTACCCTGAGTGGTCCTTCCCCTTTTCAAAGATTTTATCAGTTTAAAAACCGCACAAGGGTTTGTGAAACACACTTAGGAAACATCAAAGAAGGAAATCATGACTTACCATTACACAAAGTGTCTGAACACCTATTTGGCTTTGTTCTGTATATTTTAATCAATCACTCTCCATAATCATGACAAACCCTCTCATTTGAAGTCGCATTAGCTCTGACGTTCTCAATTAGACCCAAGTGTGAGACCCGATTTTAAAAATGAAGAGTTTTCTCATGAAGTGTAAATCCTAGGTTGCACGTTAACATTCGGATTAAACTGGTGACCTTTGTAGACTAGCTATTCATACAACAGTGCTGAAAGCTTGATGATTCAAGCACACTGGAGAAACAATAGACAGAATGGCCAGCGGGACACTTCACGTGACGCCTCTACTTTATGACAGCCGGGTTTGAAAAAACTCCTCACCTGTGGGAACGTTCCCCGTGATTTTAAAATGTTATTTTATTTTAGTTGTTAAAAACCTTAACCTGCACCGTTGTCAAAGAGTGAAAGAATACGGTCCCGGGTCGGGTCCACAACCGATCGCTCACCTTATGGTATATTGCATGTGATAACAGGACTCTAGCCTTTCTTGAGTCATCGTAGATTATACGAGTCCCCGTTATAGAAGTTTGTGACAACCTTTGATAGTTGCGATTTTTTTTAAAATAATTGCGGCTCATCGGATCCCTGTAAACGACTCTACCATTACTGTAACTTCACAACGGTATAATCGGTTTCCTTTTAGTAATTTCGTATACCAAATCCTGGCTGCTGGTGAATGGATGAGTAATTAAAAAAACAATTTCTTATTTTTTTTACCTTTTTTATCCTTTTCATTTTTTGTAACATTCATTTTTTTTTGTATGCATTAATATAATTGTTATTATTATTATTAGGTTCCGGTTTCGAGACGTGTATTTTTCGTCTTTCTTAATTCATTCTCTGTGCTCAGCCATTTCTCCGAGCTTCTATATAATATGTACCAAGTTAATTTCTCGGGTTTTATCATTTACTTGATCCTCGGGTGCATTGAATGCGTTTCGCTCGTCATAGATTCTGCAGAATCAGGCATATAAGGTCCTCCCATTCTATACTATTAATATAATTGTAATAATTTAAGAGATGGAACGAGCCGTTTGGCTATATCTTGCAAAACGATATGTAATCTAATACCTTGGAATATTAATTCCAGAAAAGTATATAACAAATGTGAATCAAAGCCCGATATCAATGTTCTTTCGCCCCAAGCCACTGATGCGACAGAACAAAACTCTGTGGGCAAACAGATACGTTTTAATTGATGAGTATAGCAATACCAAACCTTATGTTACATACAGTATAGTTACACACACACGCCAAAATGTAACCGCCAATACAATTTCGTTATATGGTTGGACAGACAGTATCAGTACTTAGAATATTTAAAGATACACCGGCACATTTGAAAAATAGTGCGTCCTCGGGGTTTTCAAATTGTTATTTTTGCATAGTTGTAAAACTTTAACATACACATACATTAGCCCTCACCTGAAATGATTAAGCCCAAAATCACCAAATCAGCGCCCTATAGGTAACGGAACGATTTTTGACATGTGACAGTTCCCTCCTTTTAACACATGGAAGATAAGTCTACGTCAGCCTTGACAGATAACTACCAAAATCAAATTCTTGAGAGCAGCATTCGAGTATTTCATACTTTATGGATCTGAGACTTGACCATACAGAAATTCATCATCATCATCATGTTCATTCATCACCCCCTCATCATCATCATCCACCATCATCCATCATCATCATCATCATCATCTCAGCATCATCAACATCAATCATCATCATCATCGTAATCATCACCATCACCACCACCAATCATCATCATCATCAATCATCATCATCATCATCATCCTCATCAAACACCGTTTGATAAACTGAAAAATGAAACCCCTGATATTAAATTCGGCAAGTGTGAAATTGTGAAGATATAAATATTACAAGGGTTCATAGTCATTTAAATGGGCATAAAAACTTAAATGGCATTGGGTGCCAGAACTAGCGCTTTAAGCTGTCACGAATCAAAGTCTCTTCACAGGTATTCCGTTTATGCATTATGCATAAAAAAGTTAATAAGAAAGTACCTTTAAACTTAGCCTTGTTCAAAAGGCGCTGTAACCCCAACTTCATTCCATTGGTTCACACGCCTGATATAAATAATGTCATCATATAAGGGCGTGGAGCATACCCCCCTCCCAAAACTAAAAAAATTGCGAGAATCACTTCTATTCAACACTAATTTGAGATCTCCCAATTTCCCCTTGCCTATGTTCCATGCTTCCACTAGCGAGCTCAATAAGTTCAACTCCGGCAGAGCGCACTTGTTAAGGGGGACGTCAGGCTTTTCCTGCATTTGCAATATTTGATAGGAGTTTTATACAGGGAAGGTTAAAAACCACTAACAAGTAATCAAGGCTGTCGCTCTGATGTAGCGACCTTCAGCGTGACAAAGCGGACCTTAATCATGATTAAGCGACCTTTTTTGGGGGGGGCGTCGCACCCCCACAACCCCATGGCTACGGCCCTGGACTTTAAGTCGCGGTAGCCCTAGGGTCCAACGTAGGCCTGACCGTCTTTAATTGAAGTATGGACACATTTTTTTGACTGAAAATGATGATAGGTGTGTAGAATAAGAATCTGCCGAGTTGCCACCTGGGCACCCTTGAGCATGAGAAATTCAAGATGGCGTCGCCATAACTGAAAATTATCTATTCAACCCGATATTATCAACTCCCTATAACAAAATATCTGGATAAACAATAAACCCTTATGAAGTACTCAGATTATGTTGATGGACAACAATAATCGATTTTTGATACTTTTTAAGTTGTACATGGAGTCAATCAATATGGCAGCCAAAAAACGTGAATAATATTCCAAAAATACTTGACACAATTTCTAAATATTACCTTCAAGTAGAAATTATGTGTCAATGAAACAAGTAGAAATGTAACTATGATCATAACCAAGTGAGACCAGGTACTCCCGATAAATAAAAATGGTCAAATTATACAGTGAGTGCAATATATGTGAAAAAAATGATGATTCTATGGTATTTTGACAATTTTCAAAATATAGTTTTATTTCGATTTTGGCGCCATTTAAACACAATTGAAATATATGTTATTCATTGGTTAGGATCAAAGGTAGATTTCTAAGGTCATTGACACATTGATTTCGATTTGATCAATGTGGCAGGTATTTGCTGTTATAGAGGACATATTTGAAAAGTATTGGATTTGGCCTTCATTTTGAATTTGAAGTATTGGTGCTTAATGTTACAAGTGCCAGACACTTGTTTCTTGAATCCTATAGTTATATCTAGTAAACTCATAGTTTGATAATATAGGGTTGAATAGAGATTATCATTAGCCCCGGCGGGCATATTGGATTTTCAAAATGCCTCAAGGATGCCCAGGTGGCACCCGGCAGATTTTATTCTACACACCCCTCATTACCTCATTTTCAGCCCACAAAACATTGTGTCCAAACTCAACTGTACGGTCTAATGAACGTGCTACGGACTAATTAGAGAGGGACCGTTCTAAGTTTTGAAGTAGAAAAATCCTGACACCTGAACCACTAATCGGTGTTGTGGTTTTATGCCTAGACTAGTAGAATCCTGGATCCAGCCGTGTGCACAACAGACCACAAAGGAGTGTACCAATGGGAGGTGTGGGTTATTTAATCTTTATTAGAACAGGGTAGCCTTCAAAAATGCTGAAGCACTGATTTCAACCAGATCAAAATAATTGAAATAAATGTTATTTTTTCACACTGTACTGCATAATTAACAAGTTTGTCGGTTCAGACAGCCTTGATCAAGGCTATTGAAGCGTTTGGTCATTTTGTTGAAAGATTAATATAAGCACAGCAAAAAGTAAGGATAATTTGAACATAAGAAACAGCACTCATTTCTAGATCAACGGCTTTTTGATACTCTTAGCACATTCAAAACAATCGACAATCAAAATGTAACTAATTTGCTATATAATTTAGCCTGGTAAATCATTCATGCTAGACCCTGCTTTCCAATAGGCCCAGATATCCAGGGACGACTTGGGAAGCCAGGGGTTTCCACCCCTACTCTTTATCGAAACTGGCTGCGATTCATATACAGGCGTCATATAATCCATGTATATGGAACCTCGGCCTTAACATCCCCGCTCAGAGGACGCGTTTTCTCCATGGTTCATTTGCCTAAATCCAATGAACCACGCGGAGAGCGGAATTCGCCGTTTTATTCAACAGTTCTTATACAAATCAATCCAGAATGTGGTATCGAGAATCCAATCCCAACAAGTGGGCCCCTCCCGGACTCAACCAGGGACCTCCTGCACCAAAGGCGATATCCTCACCAAATGACCACGCTCTTCCCACGAATTGCTACTTTCTCTTACGACAACGAATTAACCATAATATAGACAATTGAACAACATCCCCTTGCTATCAAGGCCTAGTTAACCACCCTACAATCCTGAACCAATGTAACTAATCGACCTTTGTTCACTAATAAAACTGCATTTGATTGCTGAATTTTTCGGACAATGGACAAAAGCGGTTTGTTGTTCTTCATCAATGCTTGGAGGAAGGGGACCCACAGTGAAAATAAGGAGCGCAATTATCCAAACAAGTTGTTCCCACGATGTATAGTCTGATTGTTAAAGACCAAGAAATACCATAGCTTTACCTGGTGCATCTGGGCAAATTCCTTCTAACATACCTAGGTGAATGTGCTGGTGAACTAATGTGATACTTGGAATAAATAACATCATCTGCTGCACCTGGACAAACTTCCACCATAATTGTATTATACATCTGGTATTTGGGTATCTTACTGGTTATCCAACGTAGAATACCCAAGAATACAAAACCGCCTCACCTACTGTGATTGGACATCATTCCATCCATACGCAATGAACATATTTTTAATTCTAGTATTTGGTAGCTTGAAGTTACTAACAGAGATACCAGGGTCAGGATACAAATAATTTCACACTTTGCATCTGACAAGCACTCCCCATAATAGCCGGTAATTGGCTGGTATTGGGTATCTTACTGGCTATCCAATAGCTTGGCACCCGTTGTCAGGACAGCATCCCAGGTGTATGTATTGTTATTTGTGTTACTTAGTCTCTTGCTTGTTGATTGTTATTTTTAGTATTGAGCACAAAATAAGCAGTTAATATTTGTTTTATATCATGAGATCACCTGATTTCTTTCTGTGCCATGTGATAGTAAAAAGTATCACATGGTTCAAATCAAGTATCATGATATATTTTTCCACCTGTCGCACCTAAAGAGTAACGCAAGTTAAAATATATTAGTTTGGTACAAGTTTCGAATGACTGATCCTCCCTAAAATTTATAGTGGCTCAAGCACATTATAATCACCTGCATTATCTGCAGGACTAAATGTTACAGGTAACGGTGTAAAGAGACTGAGAGTCCTACCTATAAAATTATCCGGTAGGACAGCAGGTTTTCAGAGACTGGGCGTCCAACGGACGCCAGTCTCGGAAACCTGCTGTCTGTCCCCTCGTGACTTTCAGGTCGTCTAAACCTGCTGTCGCAGTCGACATTCACTCGCATAATGTGCCGGTGGCCGGTCGTTCGGACACTTCGCGCTCTATAACCCGTTTGTCCGTGTGAACAGC
>JAMKCH010051380.1:0-10729 GCA_023653785.1 Ophioderma brevispina
AAAACCAATAAAAGGATATGATCTAACGGTTTAGTAATTGTAAGTTAAGCCTTTGCGGGGATTGTACGAAAAAAATGGAGGATACACCTTCAGAGAAGGTAGGGTCCCGTTAGGGAAAGTAGGGAGTGGTTGCCACCTTCATACACTTTACTGTAAGTGCCAAAAATGAATTTTTATGACTATTATGCCACTGTAAGCAAAATACCCAAAATAATTTGTAATAATGTGTATACTTACTTTTGACACCCATCAGTGCCAAATAAATCCCACTTTTTGCTTGCATGAATGTCGAACTGGTCGAAAAATCTCTTTAATTGTTGGAGATTGCTTAGTAAACGTTATAACTAAGGCTCGTCACTATGACGTCGTATTGTTAAAACTTGATATGTTTGTGCTTTTTTGAGGAAAAGATTATGTAGCCTATACTGATACCAAACAAGATGATTGTTTGTCCCTTAATTACAAAAATAGGGGTGGTCGGTGTGAACGTAGTACAAAAACACCCTTGGTTCGACGAGGGTTAAGTAAATGGAATTGCGACAGTAAATTTGAGGGCAACTTACTCCGTGCTCAGTAATGTCACTCGATGTGCCACACTCGGACGTATGATATCGAGGCATCTCGTGATGGTCGTTTGACGTGTTGTGAGTTGAGTAATTCGTAACATTTCTGGTCACCCATATGTGAAAAAAATTGGCGAATTAGTGATTTTAGCTTGACTTTGGTGGGATACGTTGTATAATCCCTATGAGAGTTTGAGTGAAAGAAACATGATCAAAGTTGCCATTTTTCCACAACTAGAGTGCCTTAACCATAATGTGTCAAAATGGTTGCCTTCATTCAAGAACCCGAACGTGCAACACACGCGCAACGTCGGTTGGTTATAATACGGTCCACTGGCATGCGGTATAGGAAAGGTGGATTTTGATTTCTTTAAATCTCTTTATCTGTTTATGTGCGATTGTTTGGATTGTATAAAAGAACGTCTACCAATTTTCAAAAATGAAAAAATCTAAATATATAATACTACATCTAGGACTACAAAGCTCAACTACACTTTATTGTGTAGGAATTGCCTTTGTCATTGGAACGACAGAACACGAATGTGGAAACGCCACCAACCCGAATTTCATGAACAACGAATCTTATGTGTGGGTCTTCTGATGTTGTTGATTGCTGTATATTTGTTTTCGTGCTTTGATTTTTCTTTATAAAGGAGTATTTTTTTCTGTGAGAAGAAATGTTTGGAAGGCATAATTTTCAGAAATCATGGATTTCCATTGGCGAAGGGAACGCGAAACACTTCGATATATAATACTTATGGCAAGGAAAGGGTTTATAACCGGAGGATCCAAAGGGAACCTGTATCAACAATTTTCCTACTAGATTTGTTTCATAGTTACAATTCAATTTTGACTTCGAAAAATTATGTGTATTTTCCAGTGCTTAAAGATTACAACACCTCTTGATGAGGGTGGCGCTTATATTCTAGCGAAATCTATACATCAATGTATACCTGAAACAAAAACAATAACAAATAATGCGAAAAAAGCTCGAGAACCATAATAACATACCTGCCCTAGTTTTCTTCACTTCCCGCCGCACATTTGATCAATGAAGCACACATTTCTCATAGCAATAAGCGCATCTCAGAGGCGTAACCTCCATGAAGTTTAATATAAAATTTTCTTCTGCATCATCCATAAACCTAACTTACTTTATATCATATGTGCTTTACAGAGTAGGTGCAAAGGTGCATTTCAATCAATGTGGGACAGTTAGTTTTTTGGTCAAAAATAGGAAAACGTATGTTGTAGATCGTTTGTCATAATATTTTGGATATAACAGGGAAAAAAACAGTGAAACATAATAAAAATAAGGTGGCCTAGATCCGCGAAAAATGGCAGCTTTAACTCTCGCCTACCTGAAGCCCAATTCTTGTAACAACACACACAGGGTTGTTATCTAAACCCCTTTGAATTTTCTTTATTATCTATGCAATTCCTATAACTTTGTTACTATCAATGATAATTTAACCTTTCTTGCTTTTCTTTGTTTGATTGGTATACACAGTAGAAACATTCCATTATGATGGCAACTTGACTCGAAAGTCAAAGCAAGTGTGAAATTCTGTATTGATCTTATTGCAATTTTACTGGGATGAAAACAATTATCAATGGCACTAAAAATCTCTTTGTATATATATACACCTGCTATTTGACTAATGTACAGCCAAAATCTGGGTACATAAAATATTTTATCATTTGGCCCAGAAAAGGAGTGTTTTAGAGTAGGTACAAAGAAATCTAGAATCAACCACCCCCCTTCGGTAGACGGTGGTTAAACAATAAGATAATCAATATCACAAGCTCCTAGAAAAAGAAGTATCTGTTTGTGATTTGGTTAATGATTTCTAAATTGTTGAATGCTTTTTGATGATTCAGTACAAATATTGATGATTTTTCAAAAATAGATAAGGTCAAAATCTGTTTGTATCTTGTAAGCTATACACATGTAAATTGGTTTTGCAAATTAGTTTCTTTACTAGTCTAAATAACAACTCCAATTTATTACCTAACCCCTAATTTCTAGATTTACAGATTTGAAACTTAATATCTTAAACAAATACGACTGATATTGGTGTGCCCCTTATCATGTAATTGGGGTTCTAGCTTTAACATGTTTTCAGAGACACTTATTTCTCTATCTACTCAGATACGATTTGTATCCACTTAACAGCACTTGTATTATCTTTCACGTATCCATTATCATATAATTTGTTTACAGCATTTACAACAACTTTCTTGGCTTTTGAAACCGATTTGGTTTATGTCAGAAGTTTCACGGGTACTTTCATCATTGGGCAAATCCATTGATTAATATTGGTAACAAATCCAAGCACTAAGAAGTAATCTAAAGTTGTCACTACATGTAAATAAAGAAACTGGCATAATGGGGAATTCTACAATTACGGTATATGCTTCTACCGCGCTTGATTTCCACAATTTAACATACAGAGTTGCTTTCTACTGCTTAAATAACATTTAAATCATTCAATAACTCCTCTGAGTATATTATCCTAATTATAAGTAAATTCTATGGTTCTCGGGAAAAAATGACCTTGACCATTTCCCAAATACAAACGTGTTTTTCTTTCTTTTTGTCTCCAACAGTGCACTCTGATTTACTGCTTTTGTCAATCAGTCCGGTAATGTCATGTAGTGATTGTTTCATATTAGTCAGCTTGTTTAGTGTGTAGAATATCGCGTTTATCGCGTTGTTTCCATGCATTTTGTTACATACTATATTTCTAATATATTATTTAACCTGGCAAAACATGGCGATAATTTGAATATAGCTCACGATCTTAACGTTTTATTGCTTCTATGAATATAGTTGAATGAACATCAAAAATCCGGTATTTATTAGAACAATCGTCCCGATAAATGCACGAAAGCAGTATCGTTAATGTTTTCATATATTTAAGATGCCTTATCTTTCATTTCTTTTTATTCGAAGACTTGCATCTAAAAAACCTCATATATGTCTGTGTATTCCATAGGTATCCTAACCATCCCAATTTAAATCATTAAAGCCCTCATTTAACCCTCGCCATTTTTGTAACAACACCCTCGAAGGGTTGGCTATCACCGATCTTGGAGCTGACCTTATTAACATCCAATACTTAAAACATGTTGTACCATAGGATAGTCGTAGAGTGTCGTCTTTCCATTGATATCAAATAAGCAGAATACTCCTAATGTGCCTTTCTAAATGTAAACGATTGAATTCAGCCTCCCCAAAAGGATAAAACTCTGGTAAACCACTCCAAAATGAGTGTTTTGAACTTACAACGATTAATTTCCACTCAAAGAGTAAAAATCACGCCAAAAAGAGTGGATTTCTACTAGTTTTGAGGAGTAAACGAATACACCACTTTTGAGGAGTGAAACGTAGGACAACATGAAACTGATGGAAAATCACTCTTTTTGGAGTTGATTATTTTCACTCTTTTGAAGTGGACATTCGCTCTTTCACTCGTTTTTGGAGTGGTTTAAAAGAGTTTACTCTTTTGGGATTGAAATTTTCCTTCGTTTACATTTAGAGAGAAGGACATCGACTATTCGTCATAGGTACGACCAAACGGTACTAATTATTTGATAGTTTGCATATTTGCTCTGAACAATTATGACGTGCTTTTGACGTAACACCATGCATGTTTTGGGTCTAATTTGTTGTATCAAGCAAGGACAGAGGCATATTATCCATTGTTTACCAGTCTAGATCTGGTCAGTCTAAATCTTCAGTTTTAAGTAGTTGCTTTGTCCTGACTGAAGTGGGAGGAGTGGTTGCTACACTCTCCCCACTTCAAGATCGTCTTAGTCTCCTACCTAACCCTGGTTATTCTTGTTTTTGAATAAAAGGAGTAGTGCAAATATCATGAACTTTATGAAACCTTTTGTACCAGAAAAGGTTATGGTAGGGTAGCACAAATTTAGAGGGGTGTAACTCACCCGACCTTTCGGTAAGACAGAATGTGTTAACCCTAATTGTCATTTGTTCATAGCGCTAATCTTATCACTAAGTAACATCTGTCCGGTATAAATGGAATGATGTTAAATCAATGACGTAAAACTTCTGACCTTACCCTCGCGATTATGGTTCGGCTTACCCCCGGGAAATACCACTTTTACCACGGCGGCAAAAGCTTAACAATAAATCCATACTTTGACCGACTAAAGCATATCTGAAAAGAAACCTTCTTTTGAAGCTAAAGATAGGTTGACCAATGGGAAAAATTCCTCCATTATGTTTTACCCTCTTGTTATTTATGGTATCTCTATGTGTTTTATCTTTCAACATTCATGGTTCCACAAATTCGAGTTCCCAAGGAGCAGTCATGAAAAGTGCTTTTGCCCGTCGGCGCGATAGTGTTCTGCGTTATTTAACAGAGGAATCTAAACGACATACAATCCAGCGTCACCAAAATGGCCCATGTAGAAGTGGTCAGACGCCGTGTCCGAAACTAACAGAACTAGGCTGGAAATTTTTCCGTTTAAGTTACAGAACATCAAACCAAAGTTTGGAGCCCCTATCTCTACACCAACCTTTTAGTGACTCAAATTTAATACACTCCAATTTACAATAAAGTAACCGACTAATCCAAATACATGCCTGTAAAACCTTGCTCGCAGCGCTGTAAATTTGTGGCTTTGAGCAAACATCGAACATTCAAAATAATTGGTAACGTGATTACCAATATGTAAGAATTGTTTTTATGTAAGTCAGGTCGGGAAATGTAAGTTAACAAATCCACGTACATAACTCAATTGTCTATAACTAATGAAATACCTAAATGAAATATGCACAAATATTACTATTGGATTGATTTTTTAAAACACGGCTGGCGTACGTTGCCATAGTTATCGTTTTCACTCTCCACTGCCAATACGTACTTAAATCCTCTTGCCGCGGCGTAATATTGCATGTGAAGGACTTGTTAGCTAATCAAGAGTCTACCCTGCCAACACAATACTTTGTGTCAGGAGTTTAAGATTTCAACGTGCAAAAAATAATTTTCCGAATATGCTCAAGTTTGCTTGGAGTAATATTATGCTTTTAGAGTCCGAGTTAGAGTTCGAGTTCGATTTCGAGTTCGAGTTGTTTAAGAGTTCGAGTTGCTTTAGAGTTCGGTTCGAGTTGCTTTGAGAGTTTCGAGTGCTTTTAAGGTTCGAGTACGAATTCCCTTTTAGAGTTGCAAATTAGAGTTAGAGATACATTTTCGAGCTAGATATAAAGTTAGAGTGGCTTAGAGTTCGATTTACGTTTATGTTGCGTCTTACAATACCGTGTTCTCCTAGCCAGTTTTGATTCTAATTTGTTGAACCTTACGAATAGTCACAAAAAAAAACAAGGTCACGAAAAGCATGATTTAAGACCCTCGTCCAACCCTGAGGGGGGGGGGGCAGTTACCACCCCCGAACGGATGATTCCCTGTCGCCAAACGCAAACGAATTATTTGAGGCTTTATATGTAATATTTTAATCCTTTGCGGGCGGCCAGTTTGTACGAAAAGATGCGGTAACTGCCTATCGGGGGCGTCAGGGTGCCCCGTACAAAGTTCGGAAGTGAATGTGTGGTTGGGGGGGGGGATGGGGGGGGGGTTTTGCCACCTTTCCTATACCTTTTTGCGTAAAATGCCAAAAACTCAACATACTACTTACTGTTACTTTGAGGGCTGACTGTATGCAAATACTGACAATAATGTTCGTTTCTAATTTTTTAGGGTAATAGCATGTAGTATGCTTACTTTGGCAATCTATCATTGCCAAATAGCCAACTCGCAATTTATGCTTGCATGAATGGGCGCATATTGTTACAACTTGATATTGTTTTTGTACTTCATTTGAGAAAGGACTATGTAGCTACACAACTGATACCAACAAAAACGATGGTTTTGTCCATTATTCCGGAACATGGGGGGGGGGAGGGGGTGGGAATGTATAGCGGAAAAACCTTGTTGTACGAGGGTTACAGCTTCCTTGATCGCAGAATCAACGTGGCCTAACAACTTAATACAAAGAATAGAAATAAATTGTAAGGCGATTTTTTTTTGCACATCCAACATTACAGATATAGCTGCCTGCGTTGTCGTTTATTGCGTGTTCTTGACTTATTAAGACCGACCATGTAGGGATCGGCCCCGCCCCAGCACGCCTTAATATCATTCACCAAACACATTAACACATGAGTTTATCGCTAGCCTCTGAACACTGTCTAAGTAAAGATTGCTAAGGTCCGTTACTTCTATTGAAAGGGAAGGTCAAAAAATAGGGGGGAAAAATCGGCGTCACTAAAATAACGACCCCCATAATAAATTTTAGACTCCCACCGATACACCTTACTCCCCTAAAACAGGACTAAGATTGTATGAAATCAAACCTTTTTAAACCAAAACTAAAAGTTTTTGTCATCACAAATGTTATAGCAGCCTCCCAGTTCAGTATTGTCATTACATTCAAGATCTGCGCCCCCTCCCTCCATCTTAAGAAAATGATGGCCCACCTATAAGTATGATTATTCGTCAAATTCTTTCTGTCTTCTATATATAAACGAATAAGGCACAACTATAAGGCAGTTATTCCTATTTGCACCAATAGTCTTTATAGGCGACAAATGTTGTTTGCTCGGTTATAAAAACACTGAATGAAAAAAGAGTTAAACTATGAGTGACCCAGTGGTGTTTTATTGTAACAGGTTTTTCCAGGGGAAAAGGAAGGCGGGGGGGGGGGGGGCACATGTCCCGAGGGAACATATATTAAAATTTGTTGTATAGTGAGGCCTATGTTGTTTTCACCATAAATTGGCGGCGTATGCAGAAATTCACGCTGGGATTTTTTTTCAGGGGGGGAAAAAAAGGGGGTGGGGGGAAAGATTCAAAACAAGGGGAGAATCTTCCCCCTGCCCTCACCTTTCGGCACCAAAAATTGGATAACACAATGGTTACGCCCGTCAAAAAAATGTTTCCAAGTATAGGGTTCTAGAAATTTCGTATATTATTTTATGAGGCCTTTGAAATCAAAATTTATTATTGCATTTACAACAGTTGCACTCGAGACTTGGAATGGAACATTTAGGTGACTATCCTTTTAGTTTTCTAGAATGGCTATTTTGATTTCTACTCAATTAATTATATATATTTCAAAATCTCTGAATCGCTTTAATATGCCTGATTGATTCTCCAAAAACCTTCTTGATGATCAGTCAATTTTACCATAACGGCAAGAGACATATTTAAAGGCATTTTTGTTCTGGCGGGATTTTTAGTTCGTAGAAGAAACTTTGGACGAAAAATGAATTTGAAATTCACTTTTCGCTGCCACTTTCAAAAATCCTATACGTTAGTCTCATTCGCATGTATAAGGGGTCCTACCACGCCTATTGACTCCACGAGGGCCGAGACGAACGTATACCAACGCACACGAACTACGGGGCTCCATGCACACAACGATATACCCGACGTATTGGACAGATCCGCTTCATAACGCACACATTTTGCTCAAATTTCATTTCCAAGACTTGATTTTTCATAGATCATCGCATGTTTGTCGTGAAGTACCGGTAATTCCGTTTTAATTGGTGTGGCTTTTTGTAGTAAACTTTTCTTCGCAAATTTATGACATAAAAATGACCGTATCATGAGCCTTTAAACCTATAGAAACTATACATGTTTACTGGGTTTTTTAGAGTGCTAATTTCCGATGGATCAAAATAATCCTCCGGACCTCCCTCCCCCTCCCATTAATTGCCCAACATGCCCCCAAATCGACAAGCCGTGTCCTCCCCCGATGGGATCATTCATGATCAACGATCACAACTCGGACCACACGTTAATGCTGGGTCGTCCACCGAGCTGTCTTGTTGGTCGGCTTTGCGTCAGGTCGGCATGTCCTTTGTGAATGACATGATTATTTCACACAAATATGGGAGGCCGATTTGGTTCAAAAAAGGTACAATAATGAGTAAAATGCTTCAGGTAGTGCAAAATGTGTGGAAGAAATCTGGTAAGAAATATAAAAGGTTGATTGCAAAATGTGTATGGTAGTGAAAAAAATGCTTAAGAGGGATTAAAACATAAAAAGGTAGCGTGAAAAAAAAACACAAAGAAATGCAAATTAAAAAACGTACTGAGTAGGAAGACATGGTCAGGTGGTAATTAATACAGTCAGGGTAAATGAAGACAGATCAGGTAAATGAAAACAGGTCAGGTGAAGAATATACAACATAGGCTTATTACGGTAGGTACATCAGGGACAACTATTGTTTTACTAATTTTTTTTTTTTAGAATTACTTTCTATACTGAAATAATTATTACTAGATTATTTTTACCAGTTTTTTTCTATTAGGTTATTTTTTCTAAACATAGTGTTCTAGGGTACGCAAAGCTTTCGCAAGTGTTTTAGGTACGTACACTCGCAGGTTTGCAGGTGGGAAGGCTACGTACGCGTGACTAGTAAGGATGGGTGCACACGTCTTGTGTTCAAGTATTTAAATGTTGGTTCCCGGGGGCGGGTAAAAGCTGGACATTTACCCCTTTGTGGGATTTGGGAGACCCGCGTAAGGACCTGATGTAACTCTTTAAAAACACTGTAAAAAGTGGGTGCGTATTTAAAACACAAACTCGTGCGTACCCTTAAAACAATTCGGCGCGCGCGTGTACCGAAAAGACACATGCGATATACATGATTCCAAAAACACTTGGCAAAGGACATAGACGTAGGATCAGTCTACATAGGGACGTACCCTAGAAACACTTTGTATGATACTTGCAAACTAGGCGCGCTACCCTTAGACTACTTGCAAAATATGCGTGGTTTATTCCTAGAATGAGAAAATATTGGAACAGGAGATTAAGAGAGAGAGAGAGAGAGAAGAGCTCGACTTGGCCATAAGAGTGACTTTTCCTAGAAAGAAAAAATTAAATCTAAAAAAAAACAGTAGAAAAAATAAATCTGGGAAAACAAAGTCACTACTAAAAAAGTACGGAAAAATTCCATGAAAAAAATAAATTAGACAAAGTTGTGTTATGGATCCAATGGTACACCGTACTTCGCTGAACAGGTTTTCATTTATACACCCAGTCATTAAACCGGTATTCATTTACCACAACTGTTTTATGATTTACCCGATCTGTTTTTAGTTAACAATTGGGACTTGTTTTCATTTAGCTGCTCTGTTATTATTACCAATTTATTTACCTTACCTGCTTTTCGCCTACGTGTATTTCATTTATGTTTTATTTCACATAACATGCTATTGATTATAGACCTTGTTTCCATTACCACTCATGTTTCATTCAACTCGAACCCAAAGAGTAACTCGAACTCTAAAACTAACTCGAACTCTAAAAGCACTCGAACTCGAACTCGAACTCTAAAGCAACTCGAACTCAACTCGAACTCTAAAACTAACTCGAACTCGAACTCTGAAATGCAACTCGAACTCTTAAACAACTCGAACTCGAACTCTAAAGCAAACTCGAACTCTAAAAGCAATCCCAACTCTAACTCGAATCGACAAACTCTACGCCTCACTCATAAACTAGTTTTACCCAGTTTGCTGTACGTATGACCAATTCAACATATCATGCGGGAAAAAAGAATACGACTTGGAAATTAATTTTTTTTCTTGACCTGTTCTGTCACATTGGTTAAAGAGACAGCAATATTAAAAATCACCCGATGCTTATGAAAGTTTGCTGTTTGTGTGTTTACGGGCCCGATTCCTTAAAGATGTTAACATTTTAGCTTAACTAATAAATAGTTGCTCTTTGAAATAGTAAGGTGGATGATTAACAATTCATAACAAATCTAAAAAAGTTAATTTTTAAATACGAGACAGATATGTTAGTGCAGAACATCTTTCTCTTCATATAATATGGCAAATTTTATTGCTTTATCGTAGCTACAAAATATCGCCTATACAAACCTCACTACTTCGTTATGGCCGGATCCAAGGTTTTATTGCAGGAAATGGGCTACTGGAAAGGATAGCAGATGAGGACGCTATCTGTGGTGTGGAACAGGATCACAGACAATGGAACATCTCTTTGTGTGGCCCCTGTTGGAGCGAGCCAAACAATGCACAGCACGGGACATTGAGGAATTCAGTGAAGCAGCCAAAACATGGTACTCATCTCTGGCTGGATCATATTGAGAACCACGTGTT
>JAMKCH010051381.1:0-10242 GCA_023653785.1 Ophioderma brevispina
GGACGTGACAACGTTCAAATGTGAACGGAAGTCCATTTTTTGAAACTGACAAAAACTGTCAACACTCAAATAACTTTGTTATTCACAAGCCCATGTGCAACACTTTAAACATACTATACAGATAGAAGACAAGTTGGCACACCTATTATTTTACAAGATATTACACTAAAGTGGCAGGAGGACAAACCTTACGTCACGTCTGCCCATGTGAACGGAAGACTTCTCATCAGTAGAGCAAAGACACATTAGAATGTTGTCAAAAACTATTATCACAATTTGATAGTATGGTGAAAGTACTCTTACAAATAAGTCTCAGAAAGCTGGAATCTATTCATACACAGAGCAGACCATCTGCCATAACTGCTGATTGTGACAAATTGTGACACGGAAAAAGGACTGAACAAGGATTTAATTAAGTGCTACTAAGTAAATTTGTAACCAGACATCTCATTTTTTGTATCAAAAAAATCTTGAAGGTCATAAAGTAATTACAAATAAATATCAAATAGAATTTTGCAGGTATCTTGGTATGAATGAATACTGTATGCACAGGTGAACGGAAAATGTAAGTACCGCCACAACTTTTGACATGGTTCAAAGTCCCTTTTTTAAAAGGCTTTTCAATACTTTTTGTTTTTACATGTTTGAAAAGCTTCACTAAATATCTCAACAAAGTAAAACAATTCAAATGTTGCTCTAACAGGGGTTCAATGGCAGCCTGCAACAAAAATACATGTTGTTCAGGTGACACATGACTTGACCCAGATTTTGACCATTGGGACCAGAGTGGCACATGAAATACAAAGCGAAGGATCTTGGTTAAAGAATGTGGAGGTAGGACCTGGAGGGACATAAGTGCCAAATGCCCAACAATGATATTCCAGGCTTTTCCTATTTTTACACAGGGTGGTCCCAAAGTGAAAACTGCCAAAGTGATATACCTATGAAACAGGGCCATAGGTATTTTTTTCAACTGTAAAAATTGACAGAAAAGTGAGAAAAACCAGCAGTGTTCAAAGTATGAATCTCCAATAATTATGTGTTGCAGTAAGTGTCTGTACGGAGAGTATTGACTAAAATATCCGATTTGTCCATATTGCTTGAATTTGGTCTATCACTTGTATGCGCTATTTTAGGATAACTATGACATGACATGACAGGACTTGACTTGACTTTACTGATAGGACGGGGCTGCTCCCTTTGCTCTGCTCATGAGTAATTTCCTCCATTCTGGTCTGCCCTTGCAATAGATTCGGCATTTGGAGGTCCAAGCCTATGTCCTTGGGGATCTGGTCCATCCATCTTGACTGGTGGGCGACATGGCTTCCTATGCGTGTGAAGTCTGGTAAGGCTGAGTATGCGTAATCTGTGTTCCGGCATCCTGACGACATGTCCAAACACTCAGCCGTCTCCTGGTGACTGCTTCTGTGATGGTGCATGTGATGTTCAGACGCTCTCTAATTTCATCATTTCTAATTTGTCCAGAAGGTTCACTCCTAGAGGGACCGGCGGCATCTCATCTCAAAGCTTTCTAGCTTTTGGACAGTCTGCCTTGCGACCATAACCCATGACTTGCTCCATAGGATGGACCAATGGGGAGTATAAGAGAGTGGTATATTCTGACTTTGAGCGATCTTGTGATGTCCTTGATTGCACTCCAGATGGTATCCTGAGTCTACCGAATGGCCCATGGCTGCCAGTCTTGTAATCCTCTGATGTCCTCCTTAACCGAAGACACATTACTTCCAAGAAAGGACAACTCATTACTTTGGCAATAGGTGTCTGGTTAAAGCCTGATGTCTCTTGGGTCATCGGAAATGATCTTGCATTTAGATGGGTTGGTCTTCATCCCATTTGGCCGCAGGCCTTTTTCCAGTTTTTGTGGATAGCTGAAACTTTTCAAAGACCCATTACACAAGGGTGGTGTCACGGCCATAACGGAATGTTGTTGATTTTCATCTCTCCCATTTGGATTCCGGCGCATAGGTTTTGAATCCTCTCAATTACAAATTCTAAGACGAGATTGAAGAGGCATGGAGATAGAAAGGCATCCCTGTCTCACAACAAATACGACTTCGAACCAGTCAGTGAGTTTGCCATTCACCAAGACTGGCATATGCCGTTTGCTCATCATCTTTTCAATTAGCGTCTACCAGCTTGACCTGTCTACTCCAATGATCTTAAGCAGTCCAGGTGCTCTCTCAAATGGTATCAAATGACTGCTTTAAAATCTACAAGTTCCAGTGTATAGAATGCGTCTGTCTTTGGCCTTCTCTAGCTCTTGGCGAACAATAAATACAGTATCAGTAGCTACTCTTGAGCTTCTAAAACACAGTGTTCCTCTCCAAGGTAGTCATCTATGGTGTCCTGGCTCGGTTCAGGATTAAGTCTACAGAATACTTCCCTGGGATGGACAGGAGGTAATTGCTCTATAGTTGGCGGGATCTAGTTTCTCACCGTTCTTGTATACTGGAGTTATCAGTCCCTTGCCTCCGTATTTCATGGAATTTCCCTTCTCTACCCAGGCAATGTTGATCATTTTCAACAGCAACTGTCTCATAGCTGGGCCACATGCTTTCAGGGTTTCAGCAGATGATTTATCCCATCCACTGCTTTGTTATTTTCAGTTTCTTAATGGCCACTTCTATGCCTCTATTGAGAAAGGCATGTCTGTTGAGATAGAATTGCCAGATTCTGGGAGGGAGTTGAAGTACTTCTCATCCTGGGGAATTCCGTGTGAGATGTTTGCTGAAGTGTTCTTCCCATCACTTCATTACTTTATCTTCGTGAGCAGTTTTGAGGGAGCCACGTTTGTCTTTGGCAGCTGCATGGCAGTTGAGCTCTTTCACAAGCTAGTCTCAGACACACTTGAAGAGTTCATGGCTGTTGTTCCTAAGCATTGCATCTTCCATTCTTTAACTTCCTTTTCGCGCATCTGGCTTCTTCCAGCTCTTTACTGATATTGACTCCTTGTTCATTTTGGAGTAGTTGGACTCATTTGTGCAGTTGGGTTGTTCATCAATTTGGAATTCCCTTGCTGTCCCTTCTTTGAGGAATGCCTTATCTTACGTCTTCAGGGAGCCCCTTAATTTGCGGGGCCCTTTTCACACCCACCTGTTTCCCTCTGTTATTTTTTGGTTTGTTCCTTTTCCTTGAAGTTTGGTCCATAGTAGCCCCCACATCATGTCTTCTAATTGGAAGAGTGGTCCAAAGGCACCGCCTATCTTTGCACAGAATTCTGCTGGCAATTGTGGGTCGCTGAATCGACGGACCATACTTCTTGGGTACCGTTGTTATACGTTTGGTTTTTGGTAGGTATAAATTTCCCCTTAACCAGCACCAGGTTGTGGTCTGCACCGACATCGGCTGAGCAGTAAGACCTGCAGTTCTGCACCCTTAACGAGTAAACTCCAAAAAAAGGATACCTATACTTGGTGTTACAAACTTGCAAAAATTTTTTAGTTTTTTTCTTTTTTTTATTATTGTTATTTTGTTATTTAACAAATCACTGATAGTGCCTTTAAGGGTCCTGCGCATGATGGAAGGGTGTCGAGGCTGCTGTGATCTGACCCCAAACAAAGCGCACCCATTTAAAAAAGGATCACACACACACTTCAACAAATAGATACCCGGGTATATTGATATTGGGTGAAAAACAACAGCCAGCTTCCTGTCGCATTAATCCAAAGTGGCAATAAAACTTCACTTCTTACAATCATATTCTAAAGAACAGCATCACAAAGCACAATGGCAATGCAAAAATTATATCACTGCCAATTTCCCTACACTTTGATGATTCAATAGGAACAGGTCTACATGTATTACAACAATAAGTACAGCCGTCCATAATTGCTTCATCAAAAAAACAAAGCTAGCTTCGCTGTCCATTATCCAAAGGGCAATAAAAACTTTCAAACTTCACTTCTTACAATACATATTTGCTATGCATACCCAAAGCACAATGCAATTATATCACTGCCAAATTTCCCTACACTTTGATGATTCAATAGGAACAGGTCTACATGTATTACAGCGTCATGAATTGGCTGCATCTTCTATACCTCATCTAGGCGGCATCTTCGTTCTTTGGCCTGTAACACTCTAAAACCGTACATTTTGTACAACCCCAAAAAAATGTCAAAATGTAAGGAATATCTCGGAAGCTGCGGTACATGATTCCACAATCTAGAAATCTTCATATTTGCCAAATAGACCCCATACTGCTTGATTGCATTTTTTGTTTGCAATATTTTAATTTTTTTTCCTTGGAATTTTTTGTTTTAATATTTATTTGGATTTAAATTTTTTCTGGAGTAAGAAAAAAATTGAATAATTTTTCATTTCAAATTTGGTTTGGAATTGTGTATTTGGATTAAAAAATGATTTGTTTGTTCAAAAGATGTGTGTTTTATTTGATAAATTGGGAATTAGTGTTGTTTACTGAATTTTTTCTGAACCTGGTTACCAAAAGTGCCATAAACCCATCTAATAGTATTTTGCTTTCCCTGAATCGAAAACATGGACGTCGCTGTGCCTGAACATGCAAAACTTTTTTATTGTCCCACCGATTGTAACATATTTCCATTTTCCTTTGTTTATGCAGCAAAACTTTTCATAATATATCTTCGTATTCAGTACATTGAGTTTTTAACGCAGCTGACAATTCTGAAAGGTCTGCCTGTAGCTCTTGGTTTGAATGTATGCATTTTTTTCATGCTTAACATCGCAGGTTAAAACTTCCTGCTCAAGATCAATGTCAACAGTCAATTAAGAGGTTAATGTCTGCCATAATGTTAGCTTTGAGTCCGTATCGAAATCAATGCACACAGGCTCAGTTTATTAAATCCAAAGTTTTTTAAATCCGGTTTTTTGTCCCCCTGAACGAGGGGTTTCATTTACCCTCACACTCAAACAGCAACACCGCCCTTACTCCCTCCCTTCCCTTTTTGCCCGATTCAAAGCATCCCCATCTCAACCCAACCCTCCACTTTCCTCCCCACCGCTTCATGTTTTCTTTGACTTCCCCTCGTCTCAAACTCCCACCTCAAACTCAAAGCCCTTCTAAACATCTCGTCGTCAGTTTGACAATGAATAATGGCCAAGCCCCGCGCCTATGGTGCGTACATTGGTGCGTCTGGTCAAACTGATGCAGTGATTGATTTTTGCCACTGCACGAGAAACAAAAATATCAATACTAACTCTAATTCATAAACATATCACAGCAAACATTTTTAGACAAAAATGTGGAAACTTCATGAAATCCCATGCAGCATGTTTCAAAAGGAACGATGCACGCAACCCGCCCATAAAATGATCATGCAACTGTTCGCGCATAAACGTTTTAACACATCACATACGCTCATTAACATACGCCCCGTAACAGTGACATATATCATTGCATATTTTTTGTCCAATCATATTCTCTGATAATAACTTCATGAATGACAGGCTTTTGCAAGTTACAGACAGTCAAATGATTATCAGAAACAAAAAAAAACCCCAAATTGCTTTTTGGCATATTAGCTTTTAGTGGGTTAGCTTAGACCTCCCTCGTGGGACCGGAAACATTGCAAACTCTTCCATGCATTGTTAAGCTGCTTGCCCTATTTTAGATATTATTCTGAACAAAGAGCACTTGCATCCATGAACCTTGTCCACAATTCACCCTTGACTGACAAAATGTTCTAGAGTTCTAAAAATGAGCTTGAAGTTTTGATGCTGTGACTGGAATCCAAATCACCATTAAATTCAATGCAAAGCCATTCTGATGGCAATTAGCATTGTCATTTTGTCTATCTACTCTTCGGTTTATTCAGAGACAGGGTGAATCAGAGGTTGGTTTCAATCAATCCATTGGAAGCATTGATTGTGAAACAATTGACAGGTATTTTTGGGATTAAAGATTGATAAGAATTCTAAGATGTACATGTACAAGCCTGTTCAAGATCATGTTTTTTTAAAAGGTCCTTTTTTCAAGATCATGTCTAACATTCTAGACTGAAAAAGAGCATACATGTTTGGATTTTGTGTTTTGGAAAATGTTCTGTATGGAGCACATGTGCCTCATCAAAGAGTACAAATTCCAAAAAACAGAGTGCATCATGGGATTGGTTTTTAATTTTAAAACTGTTCTGTGGAGGAGTAGAATACCAGCTAAATGTGCACACCCTTTTCGTGGTTGTACAAGGCTGATAATTGATTCCCAAAATAGTTTCAACATTCTGTGATTCACAATGAACCAAATAGACCTCCAAATGCAAACCTACTGCTAACGTGACTAGATGCAGGTAATTTTTCTTACATAAGTTGTAGCACATAACGAAGTTTTTCATTTTATTTTGTAATTGGCTTAAATTTTATCCCTCAAAAGGAGTTTGGAAATCACGAGTCAGTGTATGCACCAATAGGTTGATGCAGTTTTCTAGGACCGGGTACCTTGAGGTGGTGACTCTTGGGGACCACATCAAAAGCAGGTTCCCGTTTAAGAAGGCGCGTCATTGCGCCCATAACGCACTTTTTAAAAGTCGGACAACACTATTCTGCGCCTCAACAGCCCTCCTGTCCGTCTGGACGCGCAGAATTTCACATACATGTCCATTTAATACCGACTTTTCCTTCTATCGGTTCAGTATTTTACTCTCAAGTTAATGTGATTGTTCTCCCCTAAGTTTAAAACAATACCTGACCCATGTTCAATGAGCGACCTCCTCCACAAAACTGCAACGGGTGTTTATGAGTGCAATAATGCGGGAAACCCCAGAGAGACCCGTTGCCATGGTTTTCAGTGCCGGCTTCCTCCTAAGATACGATGTCATAGTAAACAAGCGGCAAACACCAAAAAACTGTGGATTAATTGCAGTTTCATTTCAAACCTCTGGCAAGATCCTTAAGATTAACATAATTATACACCACGTGCAAACAAACCCAGTAAAAAAATTCAAATAACCTTAAAATATATAGAAATATATTCATATAATTCAGAGCAAGGACTTAAAATTGGAAGAAAAATACTAGAAAAAACAACTTAAACACAACGTGTTGGGAAAATCCCTGCCCAGCAAAACGGGAAACCCGGCCCTGATTGGGAAATCCCCTCTTGGGAAAATGGCATAACCGGTACATGTGATTCTGTTCGGAAAGTCAACTTTTAGTCAATGGAGGTTAGAAAATTGTCCATGGTTGCACAGTGGGACCTGGTCTTATACCACTCGGAGATACGAACAGGTTATCGTTCTCACTCAGTAAATAAAACTTGCTCGTCTTTATCCATGTCCAATAAGAAATTCACGGGAACATATGGGTTTTGTTTGTGTTGTGATTTCACGCCCTCTGAACCCCATTCGGTTTGCATTGCTTTTGGTGTTTGCCGCCGACTAGGCGTAGAATCAATGGCCGCAGGGGTGTTGTTAGCTCTTTAAATGCTGACAGGTAAGTTAAAGTTTTAATATCAGGCCTGGTTGTTTTAGCTTGCGACAAGCTTTATGTTATTTTCAATTGACCAAATTATCTCTTGTGTCCTTTAAGCTCATTTAAACTTAGAACTAGGCATAATAGTTTCATTTTAATTTCATGTGATGAAACAGTTAAATGTGTTTCATCCAATCCCTGAGAAATAATGAGAGTCCATATAATTTATTATGATGCGCTGATAAAAGCTTGATGATCTCTACGATTTGTAATTGAAATTGAACCAAAGAACGTCAGTGGTCCAACATTGCCAAAGTAAAGGGAGTCGGAAGGCCCTAGGGAAACTTGGTGTTTAGTTGTAGTAAGGTAAAGTAAAGTACAACCTTTGTTTTTAGTCACCTGGAAATACTGTGTGAACCTGTTTTGGTTCTCGCAAATGTTCATCGAACTTTAGGTGAAGTGGTTTCGCGGCGAATTTCCCGGCACTGCAGATTGACTTCTCCCCCCCGACATGAAAATATGATCTGAACGCAAAAAATCGAGGCTGGACGCAAATTTTTTACTAGCGTGAAACCTTTGCGTCATTTGTACGCCGAGTTTTTCAGAGCTAACGGAACCCTATCAAAGGTGATATTTTTGCTCTATCCTTGCGTATGCTCAGGCAAGACTTACCTAGAAATCATAATTTTGCATGTCTATGTTTGTCAGTACCATTTTCAGTCAAACCAACTCGGTAGAGCGATCATTTGTGCCAGTGTGGGAGGGAAAATGGGTGACATTAACTTTAAGAAAGTTGAGGTTAAAGGTCTTGGAGTGGTCAATTGGGGTCACAAATAAGTTATTTTTTTTGTGTTTAAGTTTTTGCAATTTGGTTAAAGTTTCTCATTTCAAAAAGTAAGGATTTCATTTTTAAATCAAACTTCGAAGTAATCATTGGGCGGAAGAGAAGGAAGTTTGCATAGCAGCAAAACTGTTGATTTCCATAGAACACATATACCTGTACAGACTAGGAGAAAATTAAATTTTTGCACGGACAAAGGTATTATATTTTCCTGTGTTTTTTTTTTTTGCCTCAAATACTGAACAAATGACAGTTTAGTGCATATCGAAATGTTTTCAAAGGGCAGCAAAGTATCTATACTAGATATGGTCATCTTCAATGTCGATTTCATACTTGCTTTGGCCACAGCTGTTTGAAAGTCCTCATTATTATGAAAAACAAGAATAAAAAAAAATATCAACGGCAACACACTTTTGACAACTAATATTTGGGTTATTTTATACCACTGCTTCATCCTGTGTAGATTTGTATTAATTTCATTGCGGGCATATATTATTTTTCTTCTTAAAACTATCGTTTAACACGTCTTCTTAATGAAGGGGCATTTAGAGGGTGCGTATAACACATACAAATCATGACCTTTGTTAGGCCTATATGGCAAGAATTCCCACACTAGATTTTCTAATTTTTGCAGAGGTCATAGCTCTTGCAGCGCCTACGTACAGGCGTCCCAAAAAATGTTAACACTCGGGACAAGGGCATTTGGGTAAAAGACAGGTACGCATGGGTCTTGTTTGGTACTTCTTTGAAGCAATAAAATCAGCATTTATTTGACACATTATTTCATTCCAACCCGATATGTAGAACAAAATATATAACTTTCATCAAAAAGGAGGGCAAAATCGCAGTGGTCCTGATTTGCAATGTTATATTTGTCAGATTGAGGGAACCTGGATTTTGTACATACTCAAATGGAAGGTAATTATTGGCTATTGAACCTACTGAAGTCTGAAGGCATTGCCAATTCCCTTTTAACTCCAATATTTATCCGTGTGAACGTTGTCTTTATAATCAGCAATATTGGTGTCGTTTTTTTTTCTTCAAATATTAACCAGTGAGTTCACTTTCATAGAACCCTTATAGCCTTTAAGCCGAAATCACTCAAAATTATAAGAATGCCAAACCAAACCTAACCAACCCCCACAAACAATCAGAAGCTTCCCCATTGAATTTCCAAGGAAACCTAGATTTCGGCAGACAGACACACCGTGATAAAACACGCAATAAACCAAAAGAAACATAACCTTTGAAAATGGCCTACATTGATAGTGAATCAGGCTGAATGGAACATCTGCCAGTCATGCCAGTAGCAGACCTCAAAAGACCCATACATGACAAAATTAGTGCAAACCTCAAGCCAACATATTTCTTGTTAGAAGAGCCGTTGTGCTAGATTCAACAATGACCTTGTAAAACAACGGTACAGGGATTGTGAAGTCTTCCTTCAATAAATAACAACAGCAAATCCATTGCTTTTCCTTAAATGGAATAAATTCTTCTCTGGTAGTCGTGTGTATGCATGTTTGCGTCACATTCAAATTCTTAGAGGCAGAATCGGACAAGTTGATTTTGCACCCTCATATTTGATGAAGCCTATCTTGAGTTCTACACATCGGACTGGACATGAAATATGTCAAATAAAACTTATTTTATTGGCTTCAAAAGAATACCAAACAAGACCCATGCATACTTCTTTTTTACCCAAATGGCCCTTGTCCCCGAGTGTTAACATTTTTTGGGACAGCCTGTATATCCGTTTTCAAAATTGTGTCCCCACTGCTTAAATTGCTCTAAATAGATACGATTTGCATGGGGTCCAACAGCTTTGTGGCCTATGATATAGTGATGTCATATTGGGAATGGTGTCACCTAATTTTATGCCAACAGAAGGAAGACACCTAAGATTATTCCGTGGTACCAAATTTATAGATGTTTCATATTGAAGTCCCAGGGGGTGTGGTGTTACAAAAATGGCTCAGGTAGATTGAGAGAAG